>JAINUG010000050.1:2630000-2842500 GCA_029706075.1 Aldrovandia affinis | reverse complement strand
TTGAAACAGATCAAACAGATGCGGAGACAATGACAACAATGAGAGCGCGGGGGACCCCGGTGTCTGACCCCATGGCATCGCCCCCGAGAGGAGGTTACCAGGGGCAACGGCGGGAGAGGGCTGGTGGATGAGGCCGGGTGATTCTGAGTGGGGGGGGCATTGGCAGGACTGGGATGTGTCAATAACCAAGAAGGGTATGGGGGTGTATGGCTGTAAATGTCTGTGTGTGTGCCTCCGTGAGTGTGTGTGTGTGTGTGTGTGCGTGCATCTGTGAGTAGTGGTGGCAGTGGGGGGGCACAGAGGGAGTCATTACTGAGCAAACCATACTGATGAGGGGAGGGGGGATTAAAAACAAACAAGAGATGCAGAGAGAGAGAGAGAGAGAGAGAGAGAGAGAGAGAGAGAGAGAGAGAGAGAGAGAGAGAGAGAGAGAGAGAGAGAGAGAGAGAGAGAGAGAGAGAGAGAGAGAGAGAGAGAGAGAGAGAGAGAGAGAGAGAGAGAGAGAGAGAGAGAGAGAGAGAGAGAGAGAGAGGGGGGGCCCTTTGAATTTGCTTCAAACATTCCGGCCGTGCTCATTCGTCATCTTCTCCCTCTTTCTTTCCACTCCCCCATATGTTTTTAAATCATAGATGATGCTTTTTTAGTTATGTCTCTATTCATTCATCCACTCGTATTCAATTTAAATCTTCTAACTGTCACCTGATACAGTGGTTTTTATTATTATTATGATTCTGAATGATATTTTTTATTTTTAAAATAAAAATAAAATAAAAATAGCACCCACTCCTTATATAAACTCCTTATATGTTATTTAAAATCTTCGGAACACGCCTCCCTCCCACACTCCACCCTGTGAGAGCGAAAGCTGGAATCCAATAGACTTCAGAGAGGATTTTTAAAAGAAAATACTTGTGTACATCTCATTTTTTTAAATCAGTGTTCCTGCTGTGACAGTTGTTTGAGCTACAGAACATACAAGCTCAACAAAAATGTTTTCAGTGTTAAAAAACAGCCACTCAGAAAGTTACTGTATTACTATATTGTAGTTATTTCTGTGGGAGACCCTGAAAAACTCTCGGTGCTGTATAGGTATGGAGTATTCCCCACCAACCCGTAACTTGGCTGATGGGATACAAATTATTTACACAGTAAGGAAGGTGAGGGGACAACTAAATTGCATAATAAATATTTTTTACAATAAACATATAACTACAGGTAGCCGCCAAAATAAAGGAAACACAAATGAGTAAATGAGGGGTACAAAGTATATGTCAAGAACAGTTTGTCGTGAACTTCACAGAGAGGCACACTATGGTCAGGTTGCAGCCCTATTAAGACACTTTATGTTGGTGCTTCCTTTATTTTGGCAGTTATCTGTATCTGTCTGTCTATGGAGAGGTTTGGACACAAATTCAGCTAGAATGATGCTGTGCTACTGAATGACTGACGTGGCTACCTGCACGTGCAACATGGCAATGGAATTTCACACTACCGTTAGCAAAACTCACAAGGAGCAGACGCCTAATTCAGGAACACTTGGGCCGGCAGTCCGCACAATAAATTGACTAAAGCACATTCTGCGGGATTGAGTCAGCATTTGACAGGCGCGTGTTTTTACCCTCCGCCCCCCCAAAAAAACAAAAAAACAACAACCTTAAAACCTACTTTGTAGTGAAACTAAATAGGTTTTAAGGTTGAAACCTACTTCGCACCACGCGCGCGGAGGCTGCGAAACCCCAGAGCAAAGCGAGCGAGCGAGCGAACCCGTCCATCACGGCCTCTCCTCTCCATCTCTCTCTGTCTCCCTCCCGGAACGGAACAGAACAGAACGCGAGGGGAGAGAAAGGGGAGCCGAGCCGAGCGGGCGGGCGACGGTGGCGCCTCGCCGTTATCACTCATTCTGATTCCATATTAGAGTATGACGAATGGGGCCCCCAGGGCGGGAGAGCGCCGCTCCGTCTCTTATTACCGCTCACTTAAGTGGGAGTTGATTTAGCTTAAATAGGTTGTTTCATAAGGAGAAGACACCGCGCTGTCACGGCCGCTCTGTACCTCCGCACTGTAACCCGCCACTTTAATTGAATAATGCCTACTCTACATACCTATTAGGGCGTTTAGCTACATATGATGCCCCCATAATTGCTTATACAACCAGCTAATTCGCATGCCGATGTGTAATATTTCATGCGGTTAATATAAAAAAAAGTGTCTCAGAGAGCGCATCCCGTAAGTTTCGAGTCACGGTTTTTTTTTCTCCTTCCAAATTCGCCATGGTTTTAGTCATTTCTTTTATTTCGGTCTCATTAGTTTTTGACATTTGACAATGTTTGACAAAGAAATAAAAAGGAACAAATATGTCACTCTGGGCTAACGCTCTCTCACCAGTACCTTTATTCATATCTGATTAGTAGAGAAGCTCCAATAACACTAATGGTTTGTGTAAATAACACGAATGATTGTAAATGACCGAATGTGGTGGCATTTTAATTAAAATAGGTACAGGATATTTGCCGGACAAATAATAATAATAATAATAATAATAGCAATGTAAAAAAATACAGTATATCTTGTGATTTTCTTCATGAAGTAATCTTATGCTTCAGGCTGTAGATATTCGACAAAAGACATTCTTTATGTCTGTGATTAAGGTAGACGCAGAGAAAAGGGAAGTACCTCCAGTTCCACACTGGATCCAGAACACTCAGGTTCACAGGACAAAAAACAAAAAGCGCAACCGTGCAGGAGCGAACGCAGAGGCAGAACGAGTTTGAGAATGATCTATTGCTTTAAGAACTGAACACATTGTCAAGCCTTCCTTCCATTAAATGAGCACAAATCCAGCACCAGTGGAATACTTCCGGGTCAGAGGTCATGGTTGAGGGCGCCATGTTTGTGCCTAACGTGTGAATTGTGATAAAAGGCAGAATGAAGACGCTCTCTCCTGGTGTGGGCCACTTCCCTGTTCGTCGTAGAGTACGCATGCAAGTATCAAAACAGCAACTCTGCCTGGCTTCAACTCAAAAAAAACATACATCGTTTAGTGCTACTCGGACACACGCCTTTCATTGTTTTCCGACTTTCTTGTTTTCCGCCTTCGGATTATCCCCTTATAGAAAAATTGCACATGAATTCTGCACATGAACGTGAATCACGATGTGTTCACTTTCTACATATTCACGGCATGTGATCACAGGGCTACATGTTATATTTGGACATTCCACATGTAAAATTCACTGGATTTTCCGTTCCGCGTTTCCAGATTTTTCCGTTCTGCTTCCATTTCAGGCAGCAGAACAGATGGAACCAGGTGGAACCTCACACGTAGATGTTCCTTTCTGGAATCACCTGACACGGTGTTGGGAGATTTGTAAGCGCACCTCTCGGATATTCTGTAATATAGTTATGCCAAATTACAGCAACGCCTGGAAAGAACTTCTGTGGGGGCTTTGACACACTGTCACTAACCCTCTACACACCGGCCATCACGAGATGGACCTCGATTCAGCGCGAGAAATCACCAGATCAGTAAAGGGCCCCCGGGTAGCACGACCGGTAAAGGCACTTGTCCTAAGTGGAGGCTGGGTTTGATCCCTGGGTTTGATCCCAGGCTGCTCTGGCCAGGAGTCCCACTTGCAGGCTGCGACTGGCTGTCCGCCACCAGGGGGAGGTGGGAGGGTAGCCGGCATGAGCCCACCATGTGCAAGCTGTGTGTGTCGGAGTTACTGTCAATGGCTTGGCAGGTTCCGTCTCGGAGGAGGTGGTTCAGGTCGCCTTTGTCACTGCTGGTCCCAGAGCTGCAGATGGCAAACTCGCAGTACGAGGGGAAAGGGATATTTGACATAGGCTTGGCTATAATTGGCCACCAAACTAGGAGAAAAACGGCATAAATAAATAAATAAATAATAAACCACCAGATTAAACCCCCATAGGGTCAGGGCCAGATAGGCACTCCGCATAGGCCTGGGCCTAGGGCCCAAACGTGGCATGGGGCCTGGAATTATGGGGAAAATATTAATATTGAAATTATTTTTTTATATAAATTATATATATATATGTTTATTTATTTTTTATTTTATTTTTAAATAATTAATTTTATACTTACACACCTAATAAATATATGTTCATCACACAGGAGTCTTATTATTATTATTATTAGTAGTAGTAGTAGTCATAAAAAACAAACAACGCAAATGAAATCATATTTCCAATCTAACGTTAAATCTAAGAACTCCATCTCCCAGAATGCCATGCCAGAGGGAGATTGGGGGGCCCAAAACGGAGATGGGGCCTAGGGCCCACGAACGTCAAGATCCGGCCCTGCATAGGGTGTGCTATGACCACATCACGCACATGTCACAACCCGCACCTGTGACACACCTGTTCTTCATCTATTGGACCCACGACATTGGTGGGGGTTTGGCCCCTGCGATCTCTCACCAGGCCTGGAACAAAAAGTGACCTTAATCGCCCTGACAAATCATTAGAATAAAACTTTCTACATTTTTAATGAAGACATCGCTGGTTTCGACCCAAACCGACCCCACCCTCCCCCACCCCCGAGACTTCTACAACTCCATTTTTGGACAAAGTAAATGCATAAAACTGCCATGTTTACTCCAGTGACGTGATCACGGGTACAGCAGCATACAATAATTACGCCAATGCATGGATGTAGGGCTCCTACAACGATGTAACACACACACACACAAAAAAAACCTGAAATCGATGAGTTTTTGAAACAGTCTCAGGGTCTCACTCTCGCTCCCACTCTTGAATGAGATTTTGTGCTGTGGGGGCCTCCAAAAGACAACACGCTTTAGCAAGTTGGAATTTGGGCTGTCAATCACGTTCCCCGGTACGTTAAAGTGCCTATTTGTCATAAAACGCCTCCTCCCCCCCACCCCCCTCTCTCTCTCATGCCACCCCAGCAGCCTACTGTGGCCGCCTGAGGTGCCTTCTCATTCTGGGTGATTGATGACAGCGCCTGGGAAGCAGATCATTTGGGTGCCCTTATCTGCAAAGGACGTAAATCAAATCAACACTGGCTAATGATTTTTTTTCCCCCTTTGCTTGCTTGGCAGAATTCGCAATAATCTATTCAACAATGCATGGGGAAAATAATTCCTAAAGTCAAATAATGATCGGGTTTAGACAATCTCAAGGTAGCCAAAGGAGGAAGAAAAAACAAATAATAAATATATATATATACACACAACCTCTACTGAGAGAATATACATAAGTATAAGTATTATTATGTAAGTACTGCCTTGCCTTTGTGAGGGAAAGCGTTTTCTAGCGCCACTGCGGAGTGGAGTTCCAAGGCCGCTTGCACAAACCAAGTGGCAGCATCAAAATTCAACCTCTGTGAAAAAGAAAAACAATGATCTACACGCTCATTTTGTTTGTGCTGCGGCTCCTGGATCAGAGGCTAATATGTGATGGACGATATCGCCCCCCAGGGTGACCCATTACAACTTTTCATTAAAACGCCAGTCGTGGCCCGGCCTTGATTCGCCGGTAATTTATGATGCCATTATTGGCTAATTAGCACCTGGTGCTAACAGTCACTAAGCATAGCGCCTTGCCAGGGCAAGTTGTTTGTTTGTTCCGAAAGCAAGATTTTTTTGTTTCCACCAGCGGGTGACGCCATTCTTTTCGTTGGTATCACCTGGTCCATCAATGGCTTTGCAACTTTAGATTAAAGGGAGGGAGGAAGGGAGGAGAGAGAGAGGGGGGGAGAGAGAGGGAGAGATGGAGAGAGACAGAGATGTACAGATTCGGTGACCACAGTCTTACCATCAAAACAGGCTGCTACAAAAAGACCTGGCTGGCTAAAGAGAACAGGCTCATTGCAACCTGGCAGAGATGGAGACAGAGGCCCACTTCCTACTTACCTGCCCCAAGTACCTCCCCATCAGAGATACATATTTCCCCAAATTCTCTGCCCTAATAATTACATATCGAGACTTACCGGACACAGACAAATTAAAAATAATCCTTGGGGAAGTTACTACTGCAATAGAGGTGACAGCCCAATATGTCTCTGCCTGCCATAATCTGAGAGAGGGTGTGGGTTAAATGTTCTGTATGAATATATGCACCAAGACAGAGGTTTGTGAATTTGTTGAAATTCTGTTTTTTAAGAGGTGTGTGGGAGGGAGGGATGCTTTTTTTTTTTATCCCCCCCTTCTTGGGAGCCTTAGTTGTTTGTTATTATCATATACAGTAAGTATTTAATGCTTTAGCATCACTAGTTCACTTGTCATGTAAATAATGCACATTTGAGTTTGAATTTGAATTTGAGAGTGAGAGGGAGGTATTTTGCAGCAGTGACTTCCCCACCATTTGAGGTCACACCAATGGAAAAAAAAGTGACCCCTATTGCCACTGTGATAATCCCAGTAACCGAGGGCAATGACGGCCCAGATAATAATCTACTCCACTCACCAACGAAGGAAAAGCAAAGGACGCAGCCCGACGACTCGCCCCTAACGGGCGTATTTAAGAAGGGGGGTTTCATCAAAACAGAGGCGTCCATGCGTGAAAGTCAATTTACTGCGCGTGTGTGTGTTTTATTTATCCATTAATGACACGTTGCTCAAGAGAGAGAGAGAGAGAAAGAGAAAGTTCCATTCAAATAAGCACGACCTCTTTCCCCTCAACCCCCCCCAGGGCTGGGTGTTTGTGGTGGGTGGGGAGTTAGAGAGAGTGTGTGGAGGGACAGGGACAGGGGGACTCGGAGAGAGATCTCTTTTAATTTGGGGGTCCCCCCACTGGGGAAATCGCCCTCCGTGCGCGTGCAATTACCGCCGTTGCCATCAGAGAATCGCGGGTCGACAGGAGAGTGGGGAGCACGGGGAAAGCAGTAATGATGGAGAGGAACTCATCAGAGGAAGTCATTTGAAGAATACACACACACACACACACACACAGACGCACACACACACACACACACACACACACACACACACCCGCATCCCTACCCCTACAGCACTCGACCCCCCTCTTTTTATCTTGGAAATGATAAATGTAAATAATCCAACAGTAATCCATTATGGTTAACTGACAGCTTGAATGAGCAGGGGTATGTGGGGGGTTGGGGGACGTTTGTAGGTGGGGGGCCAGTATCATCAGAGGTCCCCAATTATCATCTTATTATTGCCGCTAAGTGGCCCCATATTAGGGCCAGTGCCCTTCATTTCCCAGTTAAAAAGAAAGAAATTGTTAACCTTTGTAATAGCGATACACAGGAACCGTTTAGCACAATGTGGCAGAGGCCTGCCGCTAATCAAGCACAATGTGGGAGAAGCCTGGCGCTAATCAATGGCGGCTCTGACAGGAGAAGCCCCGCCCCCCTCACGTAGCTGCCTGGCCACTAAGCAGAGGACGGCATTTTAATGTGGATGTAA
This sequence comes from Aldrovandia affinis, assembly GCA_029706075.1. Lineage (NCBI taxonomy): Eukaryota > Metazoa > Chordata > Actinopteri > Notacanthiformes > Halosauridae > Aldrovandia > Aldrovandia affinis. The sequence goes on along the minus strand of JAINUG010000050.1, from coordinate 2,835,091 downwards.
ACACAAACAAGACAATGGAACGACTAAGGGCGTCGCGTAATCGAGTGTGCTGCTCAAGACAATGGCCTATATTCAATCAACATTTGTCCTTAAATTGTAACTGCAAATTAGTTAAATGTAATTACATGTTACTAAACTATAAGTGTTTATAACTAAAACTATGACTAAATGTTCTGGGGGGGGGGTTCTTTTCTGTGTTTGTGAAGAAAAATATACTTGTTTTCATGTTAGGGTTAGGGTTAGGGTTAAGGACAAATGTTGATTGAATCCAGCCCTAAAACCTGAGGTGTTTAGCAAGTGGGTGAAATGAACGGCTTAAAAGGTGCACCTGTACAGCAGTTGGCCAGGAATGTCACACATTGGAAACGGGAATGTCCACGCACCTCTGATATAGAGACAGACAGGACCGACACAGGAAGACCCCTCCGAGACCAGACCAGCAGGGCTCCATGTCAAATCTCACACAACCACTCGCAAAGCTCAATTTTTTTCTGCATTAATACACGTTTTTCCTTTGAGTCAGGGGAAAAATAAATGTAACCCCCCCCCACACACACACACATACATATATATATATAATTATTCTTCAATGAAGCGAGGGATATCTGATAGAAGGAAATCACCATTCATGACTTTGCTTTTTATTTCTGAAACTGGTTTTCAATATTCTTTAGAAATCAGGTTTCATCTCCCAAACCGCCTTTATTGCGGTGGAGCCCGGGTGGCCCTTGTTCATTTTAAAGGGGGGGGGGGGGCTCGGGGGCCCATTACTCCTCCTGGTAGCGATTGAAAGAGACACTAACGCGGGGGCCGGGCCCCGTGGGGGCCTTTGGCTGGGGACCGGCTAAGCGAGTTACCTGTCTTTGAGAAACACCTCAGGAAAAATAAAGTGTTCACTTGTCAATTTTATTAACCCCCCCACCCAAAGCACCCCGCCCCCGCACCCCCCCAGCCCCCTCCTTTCCTCCTTTCTCCTCCCCCCAACTTTACTTACCCCCCCAGCACCCCCAGGTTAATAAACACCACTTTACATAATGCACTTTTCAACTGATATGAAAGGTGAGGTGGGGAGGGGGGGAGGAGAGAAAGTTAAAAGGAGAGAAGAGGAGAGCTCTGAAATCGTAGGGGGGCGGAGTGGGGGCTCTTTTTAACTGGGTCTTCCTTTAACGGCCCGAGGGGATGTTGACCCGCTGAGTGACCTCAGAGATAGTCATTATTGGCGGGTTAGGGCTGACCCCGTCCGTCACGCGGGACCCGACCTGCTTAATAAACCTCCCGTTAGCGGTCTATCATCACCGAGCCCCCCTTTAAAGCAGGGAATTATCCCCCCACCACACACACACACACACACACACACACGCTCACACTCTCCCCGAAACTCACTCCTCATACCGCCATTCCCGGCGGAGCGCCCGCTCAGCGACTGTCCGTTACGTGCCGTAACTGCGCAATACATCTGACTGCCTAATGCGCGCTGCCGCTGTCTTGTCCTTAGAAATGTCCCCGTTTGATTTCGCTTGGGTGCTTGAAGAGCAAATGGCAGCATGAAAATAAATGTGAATACGGAATCTTTACGGTTTTAGGTGAGCGTGGATATATTAGCGGCGAATGGCATGAATTAAAAATTGCAAATGTATTATATGTACAGAAAATATTGATGGTTTCTAAATTCCGTGGTAAAATGAAATGGTTAAGGCACAGCAAAAACTGCGGTGGGTGTATTTGTTGAAGTGAAATTAGGACATATTTACTCCCTTGCGCCACAAACCTGCAAGACAATTAGCAGTTTAACGACTGTAAACTCAGCCATGAGCACGAAAGCCACGTTGCACGGACAGGAGGAAGGAGACTGACAATGGGATGAAACGCACCCTTTTTCACCACTGAAGTCCTGCGTTTAGGAATCCCAGGTAAAAGAGGAAGATGAGTCCTCCTCTTCTTCACAAAATTATTTGTGGCTCTGACCGCGATAATTCCTCCACCAACAGAGAGGAGAGTAACGAACGGACATTAACCCTTAGGAGTCGCCGATCACGCCGGCGTGATCAAATCAGTAACTGGTTCAAGAGTTTTTTGAATGAAGTTGAAAGACCAAGTAAAAACGCTTTTAATTTGATATAAAAATTATATTTACGCGAAGTCACTTTGAGCATTGCTTCTGTCAACTGAAAAAATCAGCTCGTTTTTGGAGTTGGAAGTGCTGGCCTTGAAAAATGTACCACAAACCTGCTGTTGAAAGACCAAGTAAAAACGGAGATATTATCATTTTAGTTTGATATAAAAATTATATTTACTGTGTGTCGTTTTTGAAAATAACAGCATACAGTATGTGAGGCAGGCAGAGGTCGCATTTGTTTGAATATCTTCAGCAAATGTTTTTGTCATATTATGAAACAGAATAAAATGCCTAGCTAGTTTTTGGAGTTGGACAAATGTTAAGTTCAGTGCTGGGCGCTTTGATATTTTTACATGTGAAAATGTTACATCCTGGGACATGGATAAAACACCCGATATCAAAAAATAATGGAACCCCCTGCGAAACCCTCTTGACCAATCAGAATCGAGTATTTAACCAAGCCGTGGTGTAATGGACATTAACGGACATTTGCTGATGTGTAATTTCATGGTCTTGTAGGCCGTTACCATTCCTAAAACCTGGGATGGGCGCAGAAACCCTCACTGCATTGGCAGGAATACCAAAACATCCAACTGCGATAAAAATAAAAAAATAAGAGGAGATGTGCAAGGGGGAAAACTATCCAAGTATCCAAGTAAAAACTTGATGTGCTTCTCATGGTTCCGTTTAAAATATTCTAATGGGGGAAAAAGAAAAAAAAAAGAAAGGGGGACGGAAACAACACAAGCTCATGAATTCGGCAGCCCGGCGGTATGCCCCGGAATGCCAATGGCCCTTCTCGCCCCGCCGCTATCAATTTATATTTTCCATACGGGGCTAGAAATGGGAGGGGGGCTGGAACTCATGGTGTGCCCTTCCATAGCTCCCCTGGTCCCGCCACCCCCCCGCCCGGAGGAAACCGCTGGTCAAAAGTCAAGGTAAATTTAATTCCTCCCGTCGCCGCTACCCAGTGCCCCCGAACGACCAAACATGCATCGCCATGCTTTTTTCCCCAGCAAACTAGACATCCTCCCCTCCTAGAGAGATTGGGATATATTTTAAATGGTAATTACGAGGCAGGCTTTTGGGCCCAGCTGTCACATTCAGAGACAAAGGAGAGGAAGAAAGAGGGAGAGAGAGAGAGAGCAAGAGAGGGAGAAGAGAGAGAGAGAGAGAGAGAGAGGGAGGGCAAAGAAAAAAGAATGAGAGAAGGGGAAGACAGAGACAGAGGATGGCAAACAGGAAAAAAAAGAAAATATGTAAATGCAGAGGGAAGGAGTTCAGCAAAATACAGGGGAATTACCCCATTGACCTGACCTAGGGGGCAAGTGTTCTGGGGACACTGGACGGGGAGGGGTGACAGGGCAGCAGAGCGATATCAGCGGTTAGTATTATTCTTTTGGAGGTCACGAGCGTGCAAGGCGTCCAAAAGTTTCCTGAGGTTTGGGGAGGGGGGCGTGGCCTGAGGGACTGAGAAGGTTAGAGGGGGCGGAGCGAGGTGACATCATCACTGACATCTATGCGCTCGTCTCTACCTCTATGTCACCTCGCTCTGTCTCTGCTTCTGTCCAGAACCTCACCTGTGTGAGCCTCATCTGGCCCAGACCAGACCACCTTACCTGTGCCTGTCTCGTCTGCCCCAGCCTCATCACTAACCCATCTCACCTGTGGCTCCTGTGCACTCCTGTCCAGAGCACCTCACCTGTGTGAGCCTCACCTGTGCCAGTCTCATCTCTGCCTGTGTCACATGCGCCAACCAGTCACCAGTTTTACCCAGTGTCATGTTAAATACAGGTCAATGGTTAAGTTGGCTTGAATCGTTGCCTCCAATTGAGCCCCACCTATACAAGACCACGAGTCCTCAGAAGATGAAACTTATTGCTGGTTGAGTACACCCCTGGAGGCTGTGCCGAGGCATCCCTAAAATGCGGGGTTCCTACCCATTGCTGTTGAGTCGAACTCGCACAGCAATCTCTCACTGTCCATTTTCATCCGGGGGTGAACATTCATCAAAAACTGCAGAAAAAAACGGATAAAAAAGTTTACACGGGTGCGTCGGTTCAAGAAGATTACATAGTCAAGGTGATGTAGGAACCAACAAGGTGTCAGAATGCAAAACGGTTCGCTAACAATCGCCAATCGCCAGCCATTATTTCATTCATTTCTGAGTGCAGCTGTCATACACAGATCTGGGATCAGCTTTCCCTCCCCAAATCCAAGCATTAATCTTGTGAGAAATACATGAAACTGACCGCAGATCAGCATCTAGGGGTCGCCTCGCCCCACCCCATTGTATTTGTAGAGGCGTGTTTCTGTTCTTGAGCATGTGTGTAGCTCAGTGTGACGCATACATTCTCTCACGTCACATTCTTAATATCAAAGTAAATGCACTAAAATAATTTAAACTCAACAAAAAAAAAGAAGAAAAGAGAAAGGGGGACGGCACTCGTGGTGCACACAGAGCGTGCTGGCATACCGCTGCAGGCACACTTACCATAGATATTATATTTGTCTGATTGTTTGAAAGACGAAGGATGCTGTGCGTTTGGCGTAGTTTTACTCCAGCATGTCTAAGACTGAAAGACCTCATACATAAAGAATCAAACAAGATTTTTACACCAGCTACCTGGGTCGAGTGGCAAACTACACTGCTCCTTTATGAAATGCATATCGGTTCTCTTAAATTGCATTGCCTGTACACTGAAATGAGTATCTGTACACTGAAATGAGTATCTCTATACTGAAATGAATCGCCTGTACATTGAAATGAGTATCTCTATACTGAAACTAATCACCTGTACACTGAAATGAGTATCTCTATACTGAAATGGATCGCCTGTACACTGAAATTAGTATCTCTACACTGAAATTAATCGCCTGTACACTGAAATTAGTATCTCTATAATGAAAGCTAATATTCATTTTAATTGTAGGGTTTTTCTGTTGTTGAGGGAGGCACATTTGCAGAGCTAGTTTGTGAAACAGCCACCTTGCATTCTCACAAGACAGCCATAGCTAAACAACTGCTTTAAAGCAGATCTCTCCTGAGAGTTAATTTCATTGCTGGTCAGTATAGTTTTTAACTCTTGTGAATGGATTCAAAGTGTGAACAGAAAACGACACAATTCTTCTTTATCTCCTAAATGTTTGGACTCCATTGTTAATCATTTATGGATATTTTGACAGACATATTTTTGTAGTATCTGTAAATTACAGGGTATGGTGACCCTGTTCACACAGTAAGGGAGCAGGCCAGAACTCTATCCAATAGCCAGCTCAGACTATGATACATTTTAGGTTAAAACCGTATAAGAACAAAGAGGTTTATCACCAGTAGTAAAGCTAGTTGTAGATCCTAAATGGTGTATTCACAGAATAGCTGTAGCAGCTGCTACTCACCAACAAAAAAGTTTAGAATATCATTTTTAGGAATTTTACAGAAAAAACATAAAATGTGTTTCCTATCAATCCATAATCAAGCACAAGCACAAGAGAATTCTGTCCAACATCGTTTTATAATATTTATCACTTAATTTTAATTTACTTATTTAACATGCACATAATGTTTTTAATAAAGCTACATAATACTTTCCATGGGGGTTGACAATGAAATGTGTCAGACTTATACAACTCATTAAAGAAATTAAGGATACTTTTTTTTTCTCTCCTCTGGTTCTTAAATATTCCAAAAATTTTCGTACTCTTATCAAATCAAATCCAAATCAAATCAAAGTATATTTCTACATGCAGTGCATTTCCTGGATTTCTGCCATCCCCGAGGACGGGATAGTGACAGACGGAGGGACGGATGGACGGACAGACGGGCCGCCACTGGCCGAGCGTGACGGGTGCTACACGGGGTGAGCGTGAATGCCCTGTCCCCCTCCAAGGACGCGGCGTGCGCGGTGTCACGCGGCTCAGCGATCGCAGCGCGTCTCGGATCGCAGGAGCGTCAGACCAACAAAAGGTGTTATGTTCACTTAAACAAGCGGAGCCGACTCGGTGGACAAAAAAAAAGGAAAGAGAAAACCTGGCCCGCTATTCTCCGTCTTTTCTTTTTTTGTGTGCGCGGAATTCTTCCCCTCGCTCACTCTCTCGTTCTCGAGACCGGGGCTCTTTATCAGTGCAATTACGGTACAAAACAAGCCTTGTCACCGGGGCCAAAGCCTGGGCTCTCCAATCTATTCTATTTCCAGAGGCGACCTAATTAGTCCTAAAGAGGGAAAACGGATGAAAAACGGAGCTATCATGTCCGTCCGTGTCGCTTTTGCCATCGCGATTGTGTGTTTTTCCTCTTCTTTGTTTTTTTTTTTGTTTGTTTTGTTTGTCCCCACCCCCAACCACGCAGCCCACCCCACCCCACCCCATCACTCTCTCTCTCTCTCTTTCTCTAATTTAAAAGAAAAGAAAGCCTTCAAAGGAACAATTGTGCGCCAGGCTGAAGTGGTCTGTCGGTAAGCTGGAGCGGGCGAAGGGGCGGACAACACAACAAACATGGCTGCATCTAATCAGGCCCCAAACTAATGTAAACAATGTCATTTTTTGCCCTTAATGAGCCAATTTTCCCCGGATACGAGAGGCTAACAATTGGGGCAGCGCCTTTGATGTGATTCATTTGAAGGCTTGTTTGTGATCGCTGGCACTTTTGTCGGATGCTCCGCGCGACGGGGCCTTTCATCTCGCTGAAAAGGGAACGCCACGTCTCACTTGGGTGCAAAAAGATGCCCCCCACCACCACAATCTCATATCAGCTGACCCCCCTCTCCCCACCCCCATGCCCACCTCCACCTCCGCAGGGTTCACACGTATGCGCGCACGTCGTGAAAATGAAACAAACGGCTGTTCTTCCACTCGGGGTCCCGGTCCTTTATCGCGATCAAATGGAGGCTCGTTAAAAGCCCCCCCCCCCCCACCCCATACATACACACACACACACACACACACACACACAGCTCGTGCTCCGGCAGGATTTAATTAACGTCGTCGGCGTTGACAAAAGGTGACGCAGACGAAAGGGCCCGGCCGGCGGGCAGGTGTTGATCGGGGGCTGCCGCCCACCCCCTTGCCCCAGAATCCATCGCTGACCAAGAACGGCCCATTCTGGGCGGCGGGGGGCGGGGGTGGCATGAGGCTGGCTGAGCTGAAGTAACCTGTCACTCTATTCTTTCTCTCTTGCTCTGTCTCTCTCCCTCTATCTCTCGCTAGATAGCAGTTGTGCAGTAGCACATTTGCATCGGCTCTATCATTCACAGTTCCTTGTATTCCATAATGATTCGCATATGCCTGCCGAATGTGCAAAATAAGCTTGCCCGTGAAAATGCATTTGAGTGCAATTTTTGTAAAAAAAAAAAAAAAAAACAGGTTACTTAATAAGTGGGTCAGTGTAAGGAGCAGGGTTAGTGTAAGATGCAGGTCATGGTTAAGGAGCACATGTTTGTTTTTAACATAAAGGGAAAATATTTCTTCCACCACTGCTGTCCCATCACAATTAGGAGGCCATTCAGAGACAAACCGGGTTCAGAACCAACATCACTCTGTAGGGGGTTGGAGTTAAACACGCCCAATGATTCCAGGCTGGAAAAAACTAAGATTAGTGAACTCACTGCCCTGTGGGTCACTGTCTAGGTTCGAACCTGCTAAAAACTGGAAAAGGTGTCAGCTGAAAAAGGAGTCAGCCTAGCCCTGCATTCTCTTCAGCCAAAAGATATGCCCACATCTTACCGGTCCCCAGTCATGGAAATATAAACACCAGGCAGAGTTTGAAAGAAAAAGCTAGCTAGCTAGAAGCAGCAAAAATTGTTACTATACCTGTACATTAAGCTGGCCATCGGAATGAAAAGTAATTTTAGCAGTGCATCTACAATATATACACTCAGTGGCCACTTTATTAGGTACACCTGTACACCTGCTCTTTAATGCAATTATCTATTCAGCCAATCATGTGGCAGCAACTCAATGCATAAAGGCATGCAGACATGGTCAAGAGGTTCAGTTGTTGTTCAGACCAAAAATCACGATGGGGAATAAATGTGATCTAAGTGACTGACCGTGGAATGATTGTTGGTGCCACACGGGGTGGTGTGAGTATCTCAGAAACTGCTGATCTCATGGGATTTTCACACAAAACAGTCAGTCTGAGTCTACAGAGAATGGTGCGAAAAACTAAAAACATCCAGTGAGAGGCAGTTCTGTGGGCGAAAACGCCTTGTTAATGAGAGAGGTCAGAGGAGAATGGCCAGACTGGTTCAAGCTGACAGGAAGGCGACTCAACTCAACTAACCACGCGTTACAACAGTGGTATGCAGAAGAGCATCTCTGAAGGCTACAGCAGCAGAAGACCACACCGGGTTCCACTCCTGTCAGCCAAGAACAGGAAAGTGAAGCTACAGTGGGCACAGGCTCACCAAAACTGAACAGTTGAAGATTGGAAAAACGTTGCCTGATCTGACGAATCTCGATTTCTGCTGCGACATGCAGATGGGAGGGTCAGAATTTGGTGTAAACAACATGAATCCATGCCTCCATCCTGCCTTGTGTCAACGGTTCAGGCTGGTGGCGGTGGTGTAATGGTGTGGGGAATACACACATTAGGCCTCTTAACCCCGAGGTCGACTGGATCGCCAATGATCCGAGCAGCAATAAAGCAGTATATTACTATTTCTAACGTCGCGAGATTTTATCATACACACGCGGCAAAAACACTGACAGAAACCTTAGAATCGCAACTTTCGAGCACTGGCACTGGCAAATAATATGAGATTTTTTTAATGAGGTTAATTAGACCAAAAGTAAACCTTGCCTTTCACTCTCTGTTTTACCTGGAAGTACCGTCCCCCTTCTATTGACATGGTAACTAGGTGCTAGTCTCGGGGAGGGGCGTGGGGCCATGTGTGAAATCGCAGTGGTAAACAACACATAGCTACAATGTGCCGACATTATGTAGCATCTTGTCTGTGTTTACGGTTGCGATCTGTCAGCAACAAACTGTGTATACTGATATTTATTTTATTTCCCATGTTTTCAAATACTTGTGAAAATATATGAATTACGTCTTGTGACGCTATACGGAAACAATCAAGAGTCATTGCTAAATGCTGCGAATAATTAATGGGAGGATATTTAACCAGCTGGCATTCTCTGTTTCGGTGCTTGGACATTATCTAGCTTAGCTTGATAGTACCTATTGTGATTAATGTTTCTTTCCTCTCGAGAACTTGTTTGTTCATGTGCTTATTGTTGTTTAGATTCCCAGTGTTTAGTTTATTCACAGTTTTTGGATAAGTTTTGGATTTACCGTCTTACTTATTTGTTCCTGATCGTTGGTTATTTTGGTTTGTTTTGTTTATGTCTTTCCGTGTCTCCGCAGACACGGATTTTGCTTTCGTTTTCATACAGACGTTTAAAGATAAATAAATATCTTAAACCCAGAAAACAGGCTACTTTTGATCATGTGCCTGTGCCCACTGCCAAACAGACTCTGGATGTTGGCAAACTGGCTTCTGTTGGTCGCAAGAAATGCGTACTCTGCAAGATGTCGGGAAATAACAGTGCACTCCATGGGAGTGCAAGGTTTGTGATGTTCCCTTGTGTCTACAGTTGACCAGAAACTGTTTTGAGAAGTGGCACCAAAGACTGTGAAAGAACAGATTGTCTCACCATGTTTTAATTTTGATTTTTTTGTATATAGTCTGTGTGATGTTTTCAATAAATCTTCCAAAATGACGTGGTTCTCTGTGGCTCAGTTGGTAGAGCACAGCGTTGGCAACGCTTAGGTTGTGGGTTCAATCCCCACTGGGGCCACATATACTGAAAATGTATGCATTCACTACTGTAAGTCGCTTTGGATAAAAGCGTCTGCTAAATGGTGTATATTATTATTATTATTATTATATTATTATTTAAAAAATGTATTTTTTTTCTGTCTTCTGCATGGCTCTGCATGACTATTGCTTACTCTGATGGCTTTTGTCTTTGTCTGATGGCCTTTGAGAGAGAGAAATGGCCCATCTGACAGATCTTACAGGTGTGGACAACCCTCAGGTGTGGATCATGAATATTCTGTAAATTAGCATATAGCCCTCCCACAGCCTGAAATAAATTTGACCAGTTCTGATAAAAACAGGTTTTTAGCTATTTAGATCTCAGATGTGCTAAACTATTTTGACATCCTTACATAACCAAGACCTTCATGAACAAACGCATATTGGCAAAACAATTTGTCACTATAGTTTAGTGTGTGCTTTCACAACTTTTGTGACGGCAGAAAAATTTACTCTTTATAACTTGTTATGTTTTGCATCATCTGTTCGGTTTGTATGGCGGCACGGTGGTGCAGTGGATAGCACTGTCGCCTCACAGCAAGAAGGTCTCGGGTTCGAATCCAGGCCGGGGGCCTTTCTGTGTGGAGTTTGCATGTTCTCCCCGTGTCCGCGTGGGTTTCCTCCAGGTACTCCGGTTTCTTCCCACAGTCCAAAGACATGCACGTTAGGCCAATTGGAGAGTCTAAATTGCCCGTAGGTATGAGTGTGTGAGTGAATGGTGTATGTAGTGCCCTGCGATGGATTGGCGACCTGTCCAGGGTGTATTCCTGCCTCTCGCCCCAATGCATGCTGGGATAGGCTCCAGCCCCCCCGCGACCCTAACTAGGAATAAGCGGCTGAAGATGAGATGAGATGTTCGGTTTGTTTTTGTACTTTTGTTTATTTATCATTCATTCATTCACGTTTCATTCACGTTCTGTTCCCCGTCTGTCATTGTTCCTTGTTGTTCGAGATCCACTCCTTGTCTTTGTCATGCACTTCGGGAAATTTAACTTTACGGGTTTTCTGTCTTAGTTTCTTATCTCGTTTTACTTCCTTCTTTCTTCCTATAACACTTTATATATATTAGTTAGATGTATATAGTACTAACCTACTAATCTACTAACATTAGGGATTTAGATTTAGTTACTAACATTACTAATTACTAATTATCTCACGCTTCTATCTATCGCTATCATTCTCTCTCTCGTTGTCCTATCCCTGTACGCTTCTCATGTTTCGCTTCATTTGCACACAGATTCTCTCTATGCGTTCCTCCCCTTCGAACTGTGCATGTGTCTGCCTGCTCTTCCAGGTCGTATATTGTCTATGTGTCTGTGTGATTCCTAGTCCGTGTCTTTCGTTTCCCCTCGTTATTGTATTAGCAAATCCTTTTGTATTAGTGTTCCTGCCCTTCTCTCCTCCCAGTCACACCTGATTCCTATTGTGTTTCCCTTCCCTGCTTGTATTTAAGTTCCGTGTTTATGTTCACTCCTTGTCAGAACGTTGATCATCATTCCCTGTGCCGATTGTTAGTAAGCCAGAGTCTGTTGCATTTTCCCGAGACACCCCTTCTGTTTTCACTTCAAGTTTGCCTGCCGATTCTGTTTTGTTTGCCTATTCTGATTTCTTGGTTTTGACTTTTTGGATTGTTTGTTGACTACTCTCTGGATTTCGATTTTGTATCTTCGCTACTCTGTCTACTGGTTTTGACCCCTGCATGAATTAAACGTCCCTTTTTCCCTGATCCTGGTCTGCGTCTGGGTCCTTATCCCGTACCTCACATAACTTGTGTGTTTGTAGATCTATTTACAAGCTGCATATGATACTGACCAAACTATTGATGGCATATAAATGTAGCTGTGATTGTCCTTCAAATAAAAATGTCAAACACTTTGGAGTAAGTGTGTGTTAAGTTGATGAAATTGAGCTAATATCAGACCACGCCAAAATCACAAAGCTTCTCTGAGCTAAGCACGGACCTCAGGGGGTTAATACCAATTGAGCATCGTTTAAATGCTACAGCCGGTAGGGTAAGTCTTGTGGCTGACCATGTGCATCCCTTTATGGCCACAGTCTACCCATCTTCTAATGGCTACTTCCAGCAGGATAATGCCCCATGTCACAAAGCACACGTCATCTCAAGCTGGATCCACGAATATGACAATGAGTTCAGTGTACATCTAGCCTATTGTCATCACCACTTGCTAAACACTTCTTGTATATGCATCCCTGCCTTTTCATTTAATAAAAAAAAAATATATTATTATTATTTTTTTATTATTACTTCCTTCCCAGTGTTACAGGTATGGTATGCAGCTACCTACAATGATGTCTATCGCTGTATTACTGCACTGATCTTGTGCGCAATCTATGATTGTTCCTACCATGTATTAATGCACATCTTGTAAGTTGCTCTGGATAAGAGCGTCTGCTAAATGTCTAAAATGTAAATGTAAAATGTTCTACCCAGTACTAGAAAGGTGTACCTAATAAAGTGGCCACTGAGTGTATATTTTTGGGGGATAATGTGTCTTTATTAATTTGGTCCCACTTTACATTAAGTGGATAATACCTGTATAATTACACTGTAACTACAGCTCCTTAACTACTACCTTGTTACATTGTACTTACAGCTGTAAAAACCTGTTTGGATGCATTTGAAGTGTTTTCTACTGAAGTCGAAAAGAAGTCCCACAGTCACAATCACGAGAGCTAGCTAGCCAAGTCATTCTCCTTTTCCTCCACAATCATATGAACTTCAAACAACTTCAACATTCAAATGTTGACATACGTTTTTAGAATTGTAAAATACACATCAGTTACACTGTACCTACTTCAGTAGTTACACTGTACTTACACAACTATTAGGGCTACTTAATGTAAAGTGAGACCTCATTTTGTTCAAATGTTTAACACAGAATCTATTGCTGTTAGTTGAAGGAAAGCCTCAGTCCTGACTTTCAGTTCATTTTGACACTCCGCAAATATAGCTAGGGGCCTTGCGTTCACGCCCCATGTTTCTTCTTTTGGGAAAATAAGGAGTTCCTTTACTCCCCTTCACATTCTCCCTTACGAGGGACAAACATCAGTACCATGGAACAAGAGAACTGAAGGAAAACATGAGACCAGGGGACGAGACAACCAAAGGTAAACAACCAACGTCCGGTGTCCAGTTCAGAGGGGCCCCCCTCCCTGTGTCCATCCTGGTTCCCGTCAATCAGTCCACTGGAGGTGAATCGGGCTCCCGCCGGGCCCCACCGCACCTCTGTGCCCATGAGTCAGGGGCCCCTGGGGGCCAAAGCATCGCACCTACAGACCTCTGCGGTGGCCAGCTGTCAGCTTACTGTGTGCACTGGCCTTTCTTTACTTGGGGGAACAGGAGGACAGAGGAGAACAAAGTTGTGTGATGCGGCAATCGAGAGGCTCAGCTGGGGGCTCGGACTAGGGGCTCCGCCGTGCCCCCGCTCCCCACCCGCCCTCCCTGAAGACGTCTTATTTTAGTCCCGACAAGACCCCAGCAGTCACTTCCAATACTGCTCCACTCTGGCCAGGCTGCCAGGTGTGGGGGGGACAGATGCACTGCTGTGTGTGAAACGTCAATCACAGGTGTCGCATGACTCGGAGGTTTGGTCATATCGGTTAGGATGGTTGGCAAAAGATTGGCAAAACTCATTTCTATCCAATTAATTGTAATTAGTACCTGCTCTGCTCAGAATTAGCTTCCAAATCTCTCCCCCTCTCTCTCTCTATATATCTATATATATATATATATATATATAACCCTTGTGCAATTACGTTAGCACAGCTGAAAACGGTTTTGCTGGTTAAAGAAGCTATAAGACTGGCCTTCCTTTGAGCTAGTTGAGTATCTGAGCATCACATTTGTGGGTTCGATTATACTCTCAAAATGGCCAGAAAAAGAGAACTTTCATATGAAACTCGACAGTCTATTCTTGTTCTTAGAAATGAAGGCTATTCCATGCGAGAAATTGCCAAGAAACTGAACATTTCTACAACGGTGTGTACTACTCCCTTCAGAGAACACCACAAACAGGCTCTAACCAGAGTAGAAAGAGAAGTGGGAGGCCCGTGCACAACTGAGCAAGAAGACAAGTACATTAGAGTCTCTAGTTTGAGAAATAGACTCTCACAGGTCCTGAACTGGCAGCTTCATTAAATGGTACCCGCAAAACGCCAGTGTCAACGCTTCACAGTGAAGAGGCGACTCCGGGATGCTGGCCTTCTAGGCAGAGTGGCAAAGACAAAGCCATATCTGAGACTGGCCAATAAAAGGAAAAGATTAATATGGGCAAAAGAACACAGACATTGGACAGAGGAAGATTGGAAAAAGTGTTATTCGAAGTTGAAGGTGTTTGGCTCACACAGAAGAACATTTGTGAGATGCAGAACAAGTGAAAAGATGCTGAAGAGTGCCTGACGCCATCTTGTCAAGGTGGTGGAGGTAATGTGATGGTCTGGGGCTGCTTTTGGTGCTGGTAAAGTGGGAGATTTGTACAAGATAAAAGGGATTTTGAATAAGGGGCTATCACTCAATTTTGCAATGCCATGCCATACCCTGTGGATAGCGCTGATTGGAGCCAATTTCCTCCTACAACAGGAAATGACCCAAAGCACACCTCCAAATTATGCAAGAACTATTTAGGGAAGAAGCAGGCAGCTGGTATTCTGTCTGTAATGGAGTGGCCAGCGCAGTCACCAGATCTCAACCCCATTGAGCTGTTGTGGGAGCAGCTTGACCGTGATGGTACGTAAGAGTATATGATGCAAAACACCCTGGATGAAGCTCAGAGGACTCAATTGATAAAATGTCCTTCTATTTCTCTCTTCCTCTCTCTCTCTCTCTCTCTCTATATATATATATATATACATATAAAGAAAGAGAGGGAGAGAAAGAGATCAAGAGAGATGTAGAAGCAAATCTTATCAAGTAATAAAAAGAGACATTGGAAGTAGTTGATTTCACACAATGAGTCCTCTAAGCTACATCATGGGTGTGCATTCGCAGTATCCAATGGGGAAGAACAGGTCGGCTTACATTACAAAAACAACAACAAAAAAACATTGAATGAACACAACAACATCGATATGAGAAACAGGCCTTTTCTGGGAAAATCAATAATGTATTTTGATATGAACCTTCTCCCTGCAGGATTTTTTTTTCTTTAAATATATTTCCCCCCTTTTGTGCAGTACAACCCATAACGCTTGAGGAGAATCGTGCGTATTCTGCGAGCAAAGTGTCGATTTGATCCCGCGAGGCTGTGCTGTGCTACTGCGCATCAGCGAGGTCCGTATCCACAAGGCCTGAACCGCCAACGGCGAGGGACGAGCTCCAAGGCGCCGCCACGCTGCGCCCTGCCGCCAAACACCCGTCAGCGAGGAGGCGGAAACTTCCAGGCAGACGCTTTATCTCTCTCTCGCTCTCTCTCTCTTTCCTGTTTCCCCTTCTCACAGGACGGTTGTTCATTCGCAGAATGAAAAGGTCCTCGATCCCCGACCAAATCCTATTTTAAAATGAGATAAGCTCACACAGAAAACAGCAGACGTGAGACAACAACCAGGAAACACAACAGGGAGCAAACTGCAGTACTAGCTGCTGTTTGTTTTGTACAGGGGTGGCCAACCCGCGGCTCTTTGCCTGGTTTCATGCGGCTCTTACGTTCATATCGAAGTTTGTGTTTTTGGGTTTTGTTATGTGCGTGTTCGCTTCGCTTGAGTTCAATACGGTATTTTCGTCAAACGCGCACCGCTCGCAAAATTTCAGAAGACGAAAAATTAGGAGGGGCGCAATTTTTTTTATTCCTCTTACCCCGGTCCGCGAAATAAATGAACTGGTTTTATTTCGCGTGTAGCACCCCCCCCCCTCCGGTGATGTGGCTCTTTGCGGTAACACAGTAAAAAATGTGGCTCTTAGTCTCTGACTGGTTGGCCACCCCTGGTTTTGTAAATGCATAACCAAGGGTGTTTAAATTGAGTGTAAGAGTAAGAGGCATTTTTGTGGAACATTTGACTTCACATTTGAGTTTAAATGTTTAGCCCCGAACACCCTTTCAGAATAAGATTTTTTTTGGGGGGGCAGGCTTTAGAAGTACAATTTACATAACTGATGTCATGGTTTGATCAACTGAAGAGATTCATCATTGAAGTTGTCACTGAAAAGTAAGCAGAGAGTTTAAAAAAAAAATGTATCCCAAAGACTTCATCTTCACATGTCTGCGCTATCGTGTCACTGCTCCCAATTCTCTACCATTTGGTGGCAAGTATATCTGCACAATGATTATTTTAAATAGTGTACAGGAATGAGATGAGCGCCGCAAACATGTTTTTGAGTCCCCCATGGCTCTCTCTGAGGTCCCGGGCTTGTTCTGCTCCTACACCTGCTCTCTGTGTACTGTGATTGCTTCTTGAGCTCTTGCATATCAGCACTATGATATTAGAGTAAGTCCTCCATCTCCCAAGTTTCGGGCTGATGTCTGCTGATGCGTCATGTCCGACTGCATCAAGTCCATTCACTCACCTACAAGCTTTCGCTCCTTTCTGTCCTGCTGTTTCCTGTTCTATTCCACTGTTTACAAGTGTTTCTGGGTCAGCGTTTTATTGTGGTCAGGGAATAATTGTCCAGTTTTTCAAGCTGTTTGCTTTGGGTTTCCTCGTTTCTGTGTTCCCTGTAAATGGTACTGTCTGACTCTTTGTGACAATGCTCCATCAATGTGCTATAATAAATACATTTTGACCGACTGGCTGACTGACCGACTGATTAATTGACTGACTGACTGATTTATCGATTGCTTGACTGATTGATTCAAATTAAATTCTCGGCCTCTATATATTTCTGAGATCCGTCACTCCCCCTCAAAAAAAAAGAAACGGGATCACTCCAGCCTGCTTCTCTCAGCATATTTCTAGGTAGTCTCACTCTTGAGGGTTTTCTTTTTCAAATATTCATAGAATTCATATCTCTGTAGCAAAAATGTTCAACACATCACCTTATCCAGGGGTCTGGTCAGCTCTTGTCATGATTACAGTAATTCTCTCTCAATTTTTATTATTATTTTCTCTCCTGGCCTTCTGGCAAAAATCCTGCACGCTCCCTCATCTACAAACAGAGCTCTGCAGCGTGTGTTATCTTTGCACTTGCATCCCTTTTTAAACTCTTGAATCAGGGAATCCTTGTTTTAGCGCACTGCCAGGTGAACTGGTCTCCACCCTGGTCTTTAGTCTGACATGTCTTGAGGAACTTACAGTTTTACAAATTAGCTATTTGGCAGACACTTTTATCCAAAGCAACTTAAGGCCAAAATATACTTCACTTAAGCGTGCGTTCGCGTACCCGACGCAAGCAGCATTGTTCACATACTACACTGCGTACTTTACATCTGTCTGGATGTTTAAAAGCTATATCCATGAGGGGGCAGATCCGACTGTGGGGCCGAAACAAAGTCATCTCTTGCCAGCATACTTTGACAACTCATTCCAATTCTGCACAACAAGGTTGTGTTAATGAGAATGTACTGTCTTTTTAAAAAGTTAAATGTCAACTAAGCTAAGCTAAACTAAACAACGGAGGTGGTATATATGGTTTAGACCATTAAGTGCATCCTGGCGTAACGACGGAGAGTAGGTTTCTCATTATACCAATGAGAGAAATTTACGATTAAAAGTATCATCAGTATTTCTGTATGTTCGCCGGGACATTTGATGACTTGCTTCGTCGGGTGGCCCCGCTCATTACACATCAAAACACACACAGTGAGCCAGTGGGTGAAGCAGAGCAGCTTTCCATCACCCTCCACGTTTTTGCCTGCCGCCACGATAGTCAGTCAGTCATAGACTGGACATCACACATGGTATACTGCCCCACGATTTATGTCGGTATTGCTGCTCGCGTACGCATAACGTTAATTCTTGAGGACATGCACAAGCTCCGCACCAAATGACCGCAGGATACGTACGCATACGCGTATTTAAAGTGAAGTACATTTAGGCCTTTACAAGAGTGCATTAATATGGCTATAGATACCATTAGTCTAATCATTGATATTTCCGACATTCATACAAATGGAAGAGACAGGTTACTATACACTTTTTTTCATACAAATTGGAGGTGAAGTCTCTGAACTTCCTCGTCTCCGTTCAGATCGACATGTACTGGCCCCGCCATCTATTTGTCCCTCCATTTCTTAAATCTTAAATCACTAACATAAAACTCAATTCTCAATTCTTAATTCTCAAAATATAACATTTCAAGCATTAAACATAAACCCCCCAAAACTCAACAAGGTTTTTCTTTACTTTTTTTTTTTGTACTAGATTTTTGCTATGTTCAGAAATTTTGATAATTTTTTTAACGTGGAAGTAGGGTAAAATGTGTGAAGGTGGAAAAAGTCTGATTTAATGTTTTAATTTCAGGCTGTAAGGCAACAAAAAGTGACATTTTTGAGACAGGGTGTACATTTTAAAGGGGTACTGTATTAACATTATATAATATCTGGATTTTTGTTTAATCCAGTGAAATTATTTGATCCAGCAGACTCAAAATCTCATAACCTTTTTCTACATTTTCTCATTTATTCACTCAATAGTTATCTGTAAAGCAAATCCATGTTGCTTATTTGATCTAGTTACAACATATAAACATACATCTCTTACGCATTGTAGAGGCTTATGATACCACATAACATTTCAAAAAGACTTAAATTAAGAGACCAATTTATCATTTTTGACCCTTTTTTGTACACCGAAACAGAGTATTAATATGAAGATTTTCAGACCATTACCGACCGATATTGTAGCCCCTAAACCGTGACCCCCAATTTTTGACATTCCCGCCAATGTAAAACATTTTTGAGTGTGGACACAAAACAGCCTGAAGGACTAAAGATCAAACATACAACAAAACGGCTGTTGTATAGTTTTATTGTGTAGAAACTCATGTTTGAAAAGGCAAGAAGAGACTGACAAACAACCGAGCTAACGTGTTTGGGGGCCATTCCCACGACGCAGGGTGAGCTCTCCTTGGTTAGCCACTGCACTTTGCATAATAGCCCATGCCCGGGCCTGAAAGAACAATGTAACAGCCAGGCAGGCAGATGGGGGCAGCGTGTCTGCTGTGACAGTGCATTTCTTTACCTACTTTGACCATCGCCCCACCCCACCCCAGCCCCCCCCCCTGCCCCCACACCCTCCCATCCGACCCCCCCAAGCCCCCAACCCCCCGTTCCCCCCGCACTCTCCGTCCCCGTCTCTCCAGGAGGCAGTTGTCAATCAGCGGCGTCTCCCAGAATCCCGCTGGAGCTCATTGTGCCCGCGGTCGCGGGAGGAGGGCTGCGCTCCGAGCCACCGGCGTCCGCAGATGGAGTGCGGCTGTCAATCATTGTCACTAATTATTAATTTCTGTCACTCAGGCCCCGTGGCAAACTCCATGCACGCTCTCTCTCTCTCCTATTCCCTCTCCCCCTCTCTCTCCCCCTCTCTCTCCTGCCTTCGCTCTCTCGCCCTCTCCCCCATATCCCTCTCTCTTTCCCTCTCTGTTTTTACTTCTCTCTCTGTCTCTGTCTCTCTCCTTTCTTTTCCTTCTCCCCCTGTCTCTCCCTCCTTCCCTCTCTTTCTCCCCCTCTCTCTCCTTCCTTCCTTCACTCTCTCGCCTTCTCTCCCCCTCATCTCCCTCTCTCTATCTCTTTCTCTCTCTCCGGGATGATTTGATTTGGTATGCCACCCCAACGGCAGTCAGAGTTCAGCCCTCCATTACGTGTCGCACACAATACTTTTCCCAGGTCAATCCCCCTTTGACTCTGCCGGCTCCCCTTTAATTATATCCCACTCCCCAGCCCTCCCTTCTTCCGCCCCCCGTCCATCCATCCTCTGTGCTCCCAAGTCTAAAAAAGCTCAAATGAAAAGAGATGTTGCTTGAGTTTTATTCGATTAATTTGCAGAATGCTTCCCCCCTCTGTCATTTAACGGCTGGTAATAGAGCTGATGACCATGTTTAACTTTACACCCAGGCACGCTTTCAAAGGGTTTCATCTTTTCTTTTTCCTCCCCCCTTTTAACTCTAACTTGTTCATTCCAGAAAGTGACCCCCACCCCACCCCACCCCAAACCAACATCACCCCGACTCTAGAGTAAGATGATTCGAACCCCCCTCCCTCCCCCAGATTAATATTCTGGACAGGTCTGGCCCTGTTCTAACGAGGCACAGAAGTGGGGCCAGCTGGACTGTGCTATTCCCTGGCCTGCCCTGGACCCAGCAACTCCCACTCTGCCCACTCCCCACATTATCATTCCTCTATCCCTCACCTCCTCCGTCTCTACCTTCTACCCTCCTGTCTTTCATCCCCCATCCCTCCCTCCCACCCTCTGTTTCTCTGCCTCCTCCTCCTCCTCCTCCTCCTGCTCCTCCAACGCTTCTCCCACAGCCCCCTCTGTCTCTCTCTGCTTCCCCCTCCCTGTCTCCTTCTCTCTCCCTCCCTCCCTATCTCCCCTTCTCTCTCTCTTTCTCTTCTGATCTCCCTCGGTCTCCCTCTTTCGAATTCAAATTCAAATATGCTTTATTTGCATGACAAGTGACCTTGTGTTGCTAAAGCATTAAAATACATATATGACAACAACAACCCCAAGAAGGGGAAAAAAAACAAAAAAACATACAGGCAACCCTCCCCCAAAATATGTAACCTCGGTCTCCTGTGTTCATGAGGAGCATATATGAGACAGGTGCAAATGCAAACACAGAACATTTACCCCAGCCCCTCTCTCAGATTATGGCAGGCAGAGATGTACTGAGCCACCACCTCTAGTGCAGTAGTCTCTTCACCCAGAGGTTTTTTAGAAGAGTCTGGGTCTTGATATTAATTTATTAGGGCAGATCATTTGGAGAAATTTGTATCTCTGATGAGAAGGTGTTTGGGGCAGGTAAGTAGAAAGTTGTCTGTTTCCACCTCTGCCATGTTGCAGTGACCACACAGCCTGTTCTCTTTAGCCATCCAGGTCTTTTTGTGGTGGCCTGTTTTGAAGGCAAGGCTATGGTCACTGAGTCTGTACATCTTTCTCTTTCTCTCTTCCCCTCTCCCTCTCTCCCACCCTCTCCCTCCATCCTTACCTCTCTCCTCTTTCCCTCTCTCCCAGGAAAGGCCCTATAGCGGTATAATGCATTTATCACCATTGCTTGCAGTCCCTTTGCATCTCCCCCCTCCCCTCCCCTCCCCCACCTTTTTGAGGAATGAATATGGGATTGTTCCTGACACCTTTCTCAGAACAGAGAAACCTAGGTGTTTCATTAAGGAGAGGTGGAAGGCAAGGTGGGGGGTTGCGCATTAAAAGCAAGTAAGGAGCTAACAGCACAAAAAAGAGGACAGAAATGCGATTTTTCTCAGAGACAATGAAAGCAGTCAGTGCAGGTAACAGGAGAAGTGCACATACACTGAACACACCTTTCACTAGGTGACCAGGAGAACTGGCCAAGATGAAAGTCAGGCTAAGATCAATGGATTCATAGATAAAAGTGTATACATGTACACATACATTTGTAAAGAAGAAATAATAAGAATAGGCTAGACAGCTAGCTAGCTTAGATAGAACTACAACAATGGTGTTTTATCTTGGTAGCAAGTTAGACTTAAAACAAAGAACTTGTTATGTTTAGCCAGCTAGCTAGCTTATTAAGCTATATAGCTATTGCTAGCATTAGCCATAAGGCTGAGTACAGTCCATCTCCTGACCTAATTGGCCAGAATGGCTGCTGCAATATACAATATCTACATTTAATACTATCACTGTATAACATTGTTTCATAACAGAAATTAGCATGTTTTCAACTTTTCAACTTAGTTAAATTAGCTTAGCCAATAGAAAGAAACAGAAGGCACTTTTCAAAACCAACTGCCAGTTTGGTTAACTGTCAGTTTGGAATACTAACACCCTACATATTCCATCGTGTTTAAATATGGGGAAGATTCATATTTTTCAGCACTTATAAATCAAAAAGTACAATGTTTTTCAGCAAACTCACACAAAGCAATGTAGGCTGTAACTTGTGCTATAGCATGACAATAACTTGACAAACTTTGGTACCTGTAGCTCTAAAGCTGTAGGAAGAAGTAAGGTTTAACTGGACTGAAGAATACCATAACCACAACAATTAATTACCACAAGTAGGCTAATCCGGGCAAAAACAATAGTCTTAGCATGTATCCCAGGCAAACCAAATAATTACATAATTGAAAGAGCAAGTCCCAGTTTACACTTTTTTTTTTAATGCGACATGTAACTGATTTCTTGCCATATGTCCAAATTTCCATATCCACATTTCTTGGATATTTCCAAATCCAATCTGAACCATGTCTGGAGGTAGTTTTGGTCTTGTCCTGTTGCCAACATTCTACTGACAAATAACATCCCATAAGTGCCCCAGACAAGGATACAATGAACAAACTTTTCACGTTGACATCTTCTAGTTCTAATATTTTGTGTGAAATTGCCCTGCCCATGACAGCACAAAAACATTCCAAAGGAAAAAAAAAAGTGTCAACTCTATCTCGATGACACCATAAATTCTGACACATTTCCAACAGAGGAGTTGATTGTCAGGTTTGGATGGAACACGAGTTTGTGCGCATGACGAACCGTGTGTGAATGGACAATCACATATATTGGATATATAGAAATCCGATCTGGACCGCAGTCTACAAATTACCCCCACATGCATGTATTTATTATTATGTTTTCAGGGAGAACATGCTAACCATATGTACATACTTGGCCTATGCAGGACAATTCAGAGTCATCTCCAAATTGAAAAATGGGAAAAAAGGAATGCCTAACTACTCTTAATGTCTTTCCCAACAAAATGGGAAACAAGTGAGGCCATCAAGCCCTTACCCTAACTGTAAATTAGGCCCCTTCACCTCAAGTCCATATTTTTCATGGAAATTTGGTGTGTTCTGCTTTGACACCATGCTTGCAAAATGACTTAAGGGTGTAATTGTGGGGAAGGTGGAGACGTGCAAATTGCGCTCCAATTATATCCTCCCTCTAAAAACATCAAAATCGTCTGTTTGTGGTGCCTGACTCCGTAAGAAGAAATCATTTTTCTTTTTAAAAACTCGTAAAGCCTGTCATCGTTGTTGGGCACGTCTAAATGTTCTTCGGTGTACACCACGGCTTGCATTTTACAGTGTGCTAATATCAGAGTAGAATGCATTTTCTTTACATGTAGGCTGATCACCTCTTGCAATATTAGACCTCCACCTTCCCCACAATTACACACAATCAAACACTTTAATAGATACACTGTGTGATTTCTGCACATTTAACATTTTAATTGCACGGTATGTTGAGCTGTTTTTCATTGCCAGTGTGTCACAGTGAGACCCAAAGTCTACTCTCAAAAAGGGTACAATTAGGGTACACTTTTGATCCTTCAAAGGTACACATAAGATATGGTTTTGTACCTTGTCCCATTGAAAAGGGTACAAATTGAGGAAAGGTACAGATATGTACCCAGGTCGGGTAAAGAATCCTTATTAACACTGGCAGCCCTACTGGAATGAAAATGAGGTATGTACAGCAAGAAACATTCTTTTACTTGCAAGGGCACAATTATGTTCTTCTGACTAAAGGTACAATTCAGTACCCTACTGCCACAGTGGTAAGCGTTTGTACTTTAGTAAGTGCAACATGGTACCTTTTTATCTGAGAGCATGTGACAAAATAAATCCTGTCAGCAACTTAAAGAAAAAATGAGTTAGTGTAGGTTAGTGATGATCATATAATCACAAAAAAACAAAACAAAATAAAAACCTCTCCATACAAATATTGGGGAAAAACTAAACGGTGTACAGGTCTATGAGAGGGCAAAAATCACGGTCCTTGGCAGAGATCATTTCACTCAACGCATCATTCAAACTCACCTCAGGGAGCGTGGAGTCAGCCCTGAAGACGTTTAAAAAGTTACCATACAGATCCTAAGTTTTAAATCAGTTATCTAGGCAATACATTAGACTGTATTTTGTTTTTGGGGCGGGATGGAGTTGTGAGAATAAACATTTTCCACTGAAACTGCATTAGAATCGAGGGGTTAAGCTTATTCATCTCCTTCATAAAGTCCTCTTAGGACCGTTTGCTGTATTTCAATAAGGACTCGCCAGGCCTAATTGAGTCTCCTGTCTGCCAGGAAACACATATCTATATACGGAGGAATCTGGATCGCCTCCCCGCCCTAAAACCACAGGGTGTTTGATAAGGCAAACAAAATCCACTACAGATCCGATAAAAGCTAAAAAATCGAATGCCCTTAACATGCTTTGCACCTTATTGCAGACGCAATAAAGGATACCTCCAAAAGCGTTATAACCTCCATCGCCCTCCCCCCCTTTCCCATCGGATCAATCCCTCCATCAAACGTGGCACGGAAGATTAAAAATGAGAAATGGAAGAAACTGGATTTAGTTACAGGAGAAGGGACTTCATTGTGTTAAAAGCGATTTGTGTTGCCGATTTTTGTTTCCCCAGACAGCAAAAAAAAAAAGAAAAGAAAAAAAAGCGTTAAAAAAATTAAAAAGGCAATTGCCAGGGGTTATTGTCCTGTCCAGAATCATTAGGGTTCAAGGTTGTTTGTATGTTGCTATAAAAATTTTTTTAAAAACATCTCCATCTCAGGTGTTTCGTTAACTCATTGCTTTGATTTTGCTCAACTTTGACAGAGCTAAATAAAAAAATTAAACAAAGAAAGAAAGAAAGAACACCAGACACTGTGAAGCGCAAAAGAAAACTAGCCAGACAGGGACAGCTCCCCACGCCTTGTCATAGCTGCTCACGCCACCTCCCTGCCTGTCCGTGTGAAATTCCTGCCACATCTTTGATTTACAGTAACCCCACTCAGAGCTGTGTGACTTCATACAGCAACTGTTTACTAAGCCAAGCGTAACGAGGTTAGCGGTGTGACAAAAACCCTTTGCCAAAGAAAACCCTTTGCCTCAAACCCTAAAACTGCCCCTCAACAAGGCATCGGAATCATACCATGCATCTGGGTTTCTCACCAAAGACACAGGTAGTGGGTAAGAGTCCGCTCCAAGGTGGGAGTGAAGAAAGTCCTGCAGTGAAACACAGTGCTTTACATTGTGTATGATTTGTTTACTGGGGGTTGGCGAGTGTGAATGCATTTAAACGTCCCCCAATGTCACCGGGAACAGCAATACGGGCATCTGCTAAATGACTTAATTATTCTTATTTTATAAAGAGAAGTGACGTTGTGGATTCGGAGCCGGAGGCAGCCGCGTGCTGTTTGGGGGTCCTCCCTCAGGTACCCCATGAGTCCTCTGGGTTTGGGGCTTGAGTGGAAATGTAATCGCTGTATTAGAGAGGGCACTAACGCTCGCTGATCGCTCCCCCATTTAAATAACAATACTATGGTGATGGGAATCAGTGGCCTGGATCGAGTCTGGATCAGCTCTGAGAGCTGGGCTCTTAATGTGTGTGTGTGTGTGAGAGAGAGAGAGAGAGAGAGAGAGAGAGAGAGAGAGAGAGAGAGAGAGAGA
Source organism: Aldrovandia affinis (assembly GCA_029706075.1). Taxonomy (NCBI): domain Eukaryota; kingdom Metazoa; phylum Chordata; class Actinopteri; order Notacanthiformes; family Halosauridae; genus Aldrovandia; species Aldrovandia affinis. Next base: position 2,809,622 of record JAINUG010000050.1, on the reverse strand, counting down.
GAGAGAGAGAGAGAGAGAGAGAGAGAGAGAGAGAGAGAGAGAGAGAGAGAGAGAGAGAGAGAGAGAGAGAGAGAGAGAGAGAGAGAGAGAGAGAGAGAGAGTGTGTGTGAGAGTGTGTGAGAGAGAGAGTGTGAGAGAGAGAGAGAGAGAAAAGTGTGCGTGTGTGCGTATGTGAGAGAAAGAGAGAGAGACAGAGAGAAAGAGTGTATACTATAGAATACTATAGAAAAACTAACATTACAGAATGGCAATATCTGGACAAAAACACTTAACTTAAATAACTTTATTAAAAAATTGAAAGCGATACATGTAATTCCAATCAGACCCCAACATACCAAACACTAAAAGACCTAGAAACAAAAATTTAAGACAATCAAAACCCTTTGGACACCCCAAACACTTTACAAGAACTTAAAACCCTGAAGACCAATAAAGCATGTGGACCTGATGGTATCATCAGCTTAGGCTTAGGCATTATTTCCTGCATTGAGTGCTTTACTGCTACCTCTGAATTGTGGCTACAGATTTACCTACAGGGTCCTAGTTTAACTATGTGGTTGCTCCTAGCACCCAGGAATTGTACTTCCCACTAGGGTGGCTTTCAGCTAAACTGTTCTTGACTACGGTTAACACTTTGTTGTACGTCGCTCTGGATAAGAGCGTCTGCCAAATGCCTATAATGTAATGTAATGTAATATCAGGGCAGAAATACTGAAAAACAGCAGCCCTAAACTACATGAGGCCCTCCTCAAACTATTTAACTTAGTCCTGAATGCTGGGTGTTTCCTTGAGATCTGGAACCGAGGCTTGATTACCCCTATATTTAAAAGTGGAGACAAATTCGACCCAAACAATTAGCAAGACGATGCATCTGTGTGAGCAGTAATCTGGGGAAGGTTTTCTGCGGTATAATTAATGCCCGGTTACTGGCCTTCCTTACCGAACACGTCTTAAGTAACAGTCAAATTGGCTTTTTACCAAATCATTGAACCTCTGACCACATTTACACTCTACACACACTCATAAACAAACATGTCCACCAAAAAAACTAAGGGAAAATATTTGCATGTTTTGTTGATTTCAAAGAAGCATCTGACTCAATTTGGCATGAAGGACTATTCTATAAAATCCTACAGAGTGGTGTAAGGGGTAAAGTCTATGACATCATAAAATCGATGTATACAGAGAATAAGTGCAGTATCAGAATTGGAAGGAAAATAACTGAATTCTTCACTCAGGGACGTGGAGTGAGACAGGGCTGAGTCCAACACTCTTCAACATTTATATCAATTAATTGGCTACAGTATTGGAACAGCAAGTTCCGGGTTCACTCTACATGATAAAGAAATACAATTCTTCACCCACATAACCTGTTATATAACAGCAGAACCTGTTATATCTGGAGCAGTTCTGTCAGACCTGGGCAATGACAGTAAATCTGGGTAAGACCAAAACTATGGTCTTCCAGAAAAAAGGGAAACAGGTACCACTTCACCTTGGGAACCAACACCCTGGAGCACACCACCAGCTATACTTACCTGGGTCTAGTGATTAGTGCTTCAGGAAGCTTCAACATGGCAATAAATGCATTAAGGGACAAAGTACACAGGGCCTACTACACAATCAAAAAAACAATCTCTAGATTCAACCCCCCCATTAAGATCTGGCTGAAATTATTTGATAGTATTATCCAGCCCATCCTCCTTTATGGAAGTGAAATATGCGGCCCCCTTTTAAACACCAAATTATGGGATAAAAATAGAATTGAAAAATTCCACTTAGAATTCTGTAAAACTTACATATTCACAGGAATTCCCCTTATAATGCGTGCAGGGCCAAATTAGGCCAATTCTCCCTTCTTCTCCCTATTAAAAAAAGAGCTATCAAATTCTGGGTTCATCTAAACCAGGCTGACCCACACTGCTACCAGCACAAAGCACTGACAACCAACCAGCTCTGCCCAGACAAATACTCCCTGGGACAACTGGCCATGGAATACCAAAGTGTACACAATGTAGTAGGCTTCAAAAAACTAAATCAAACAATAAAGTAGACATCTACTGAACTCTAAACAGAGATTACTCCCTGGCAGAATATCTTATCAGAATAAAAGACCCAAAACAAAGGCGCACATTGACAATGTACAGACTCAGTGACCACAGCCTTGCCATCGAAACAGGCCGCCACAAAAATACCTGGATGGCTAAAGAGAACAGGCTGTGTGATCACTGCAACCTGGCAGAGGTGGAAACTGAGGCCCACTTCCTACTCACCTGCCCCAAGTACCTCCCCATCAGAGATACATATTTCCCCAAATTTTCCGCCCTAATAAATAAATATCAATACCTACCAGACACAGACAAATTAAAAATAATCCTTGGGGAAGTCACTATTGCAATAGAGGTGGCAGCTCAATACATCTCTGCCTGCCATAATTTGAGAGCGGGTGTGGGCTAAATGTGCTATGTTCTATGCATATATATGTATCTGTATTATATATGGAACAGAAGTTCCATAATCTATTTGTTAAAAATGATATAATGTGGGGTATATATGTGTGGGAGGGGGAGGGTTGTTTGTTTACTAAAATGCTGTAATGTGGGGTACATATAGAGGGGGAGGGATTCATGTACGTTTTGTTATTTTTATTTTTATGTTATTCTCAAATATGTATTTTACATTTTTTATTTCAAATTTTTTCCGCGTTTTTCTCCCAATTTGGTCGCCAATTATACCCTCTATTTATTTCAATTCCCCACCCCCACGAGTCCGCCACCCGTCCTCCGGGAGCGAGACACACATTCCGGCCAGATAGTTCCCGCCTCTTCCGAGACAGAAATTCTTCCACGGACGCCTTTTACCTTCTCCTCGACGGACTCGTGCCGGCTCACCCTCCCCCCTCCCCCGGAGGCGGACAGCCAAATGCCGCCTCTGATCGGGGCTGACAACCAGGGCCGGTCTGGTAGAGACACGGGTTTCAAACCATGTCCCTGACAGGCAGCGCATACCACACCAAAGTGTGGAGCCTTAGACCGCTACGCCATCCGCCGCCCTCATATATGTATTTTAATGCTTTTGCAACACAAGTTCATGTCATGCAAATAAAGCCAATTTGAATTTGAATTAGAATTTGAGACACAGAGAGAAAGAGTGCGTGTGAGTGTGTGTGAGAGAGAGTGAGAGAGAGTGTGTGTGTGTGCATGTGTCAGAGAGAGAGACAGAGACAAAGAGTGTGAGAGAAAGAGAGTGTGTGTGTGTGTGTGTGTGTGTGTGTGTGTGTGTGTGTGTGTGTGTGTGAGAGAGAGAGCGACACAGAGAAAAAGAGTGCATGTGTGTGTGTGTGAGAGAGAGTGAGAGAGAAAGTGTGTGTGTGTGTGTGAGAGAAGAGAAAGACAGAGACAAAGAGTGTGAGTGTGAGAGAAAGTGTGTGTGCGTGTGTGTGAGAGAAGAGAAGAGACAGAGACAAAGAGTGTGAGTGTGAGAGAAAGAGTGTGTGTGTGAAAGAGAGAGAAAGAGAGAGTGTGTGTGTGTGTGTGTGAGAGAGAGAGAGAGAGAGAAAGTGTGTGTGCGTGTGTGTGAGAGAGAGAGACATAGACAAAGAGTGTGAGTGTGAGAGAAAGACTGTGTGTGAGAGAGAGAGAGAAAGAGAGAGTGTGTATGTGTGAGAGAGAGTGAGACACAGCGAGAAAGAGTGTGTGTGTGTGGGTGAGTGAGAGAGAAAGAGAGAGAGTGTGTGTGTGTGTGAGAGAGAGAGAAATAAATGTGTGTGTGTGTGTGTGTGTGTGTGTGTGTGTGATTGATTCAATTTTAAAACATAATTCACGTGCCATGTCATGCAGGTAGAAGGTGTAAGGAGTGTGGAGCGTGAGACTGCTGAGTGGGCGGGTGGAGCCGGACCCCCTCCAGTAATGCGCCAGAATCTGCCCCCTCATCTCAGGTGCAGGCTGCTCTGAGCTGCACATACCAGGAGTGAATGTGTGGCAGCTGACACAGTGCATTCAGCCTGCATCTCCCCTCACTGCCCAGAGCTGTCCCTCTCCCGGTCTGCATCTCTCTCTCCTTCCCTGTGTCTCAATCTCTCTCACTCTCTTAATCTCTGTGCCCCATCTTTGTCCCCCACCCCAACCCCACTCTCCATGTGTCAGTTCAGCTCCAGGCTAGGCTTGCATAGACACACACACACACACACACACACACACACAAAAAATCACACATACTCAGACACACACACACACACACACAACACGTGTGTGTGTGTGTGTGTGGTCATATTTGTGTGTGTGTCGTTATGTCTGTCAGTGTGTGTGTGTGTGTGTGTGTCACATGCAATCACACACAAACACACACACACACACACACACGCGCACACGCACATGTGCACGCACACACACACTCTTGAGAGTGACCAGTAGCCATGATGAAGCCATGCAGTGACAGAGTTCTTCAGAGTGAGCGGGGCCCAAATCCAAGTTAATGCATTGAATCCCCAACCTGTCGAGATCACTGTAAGAGAATGACTAGATACAGTGTGGAGCCCTGCTGTGAGAGACTGACTGCCACACGCCCTGGCTAATCTACGCAACCCCTAAGAGGACACGCTCAAAAACAAATGAGCATCTATCAAATCCCCCCCCCTTTCATAATTAGAAAAAAAGGGGCCTCCCGATTGGTCCAATGGTTACAACGTTCGACGCTGGCCACGGCGACTAGGGGTTCGATTCCCCATCGCACCGGAGTCGGCTCTGGCCGGGAGTGCCACCGGGGCGGTGGTTGGCTGTCCGCCCAGGGAGGGGGGAGGGAGGCCGAGGGGATGTTTGCTGCACACAGGAGTGGCTCTGGGGTGCCGGAGTTGCGGTTGACGGCTTGGCGAGTGCCGTCTCGAAGGAGACGATGCTTCGCCTTCGACACCGCCGGTCACAGGGCTGGCTACGGCAGCGAACTCGTAGTATGAGGGGGGGATTGACATGAAAAATAGCAGGTGTAATTGGATGCCAAATTGCGAGAAAAACTAAATTTCTTTACATTTTTTACATTTTTTATTGTAAAAAAACATTTTAGCAAACCAGCTAGCCACAACAAACCTTTAAACACTGTGTTCTCCTTTACACATTCTAAGCAAGACATTTGTTATTACAAAGCTTCCTTTGGAGAGGCTAAAGTTAAGGCAGATCTGCACACCTAGCCAGCCTGGCAACGATACACAACAAGATGTCTTGGATATCCAACCGGAAATATAATAAAAGACACAACGGTTGGGGCTCATCCTGCTAAAACACAGCCTCACTGTGTAGACACGCCCCACGGCTCAGGGCCTGAGAGGTGTGGTCAGCAGTCCTAAAGGGCAGCACGTGATTGGCTTTTGGGATTTGGCTGCAGAAGGAAGCGTGCGCTTGTGTGCACTCCCCAGAAATGATGGAGGATAACACAGTGATGGGACGGGCCTACAAATATGATTGGGCATTTCTAACTGGGAGAGAAAAAAAAATAGTGGACAAATATTGGGTTTAAAAAAATAAATAATCAAATGACTCTTGCTCTAACTGTGAATATTCTTGCCATTTTAAATACACTTATTGTAAGTCGCTCTGGATAAGAGCATCTGCCTAAAATGTCAAATGTATAAGACATGTACCTAAATAATTAAAATGACACAAAAGGTTAATTTCTTTAAAAGTTTTGTTCCAAAGGGGCTTGAATGGGTTCATTTCTTCTGAAAAGAATATATGAGCTTTCTCTGTTCATTCTCAGGAATAACACACAGTGGAGTAGAGAGGGCATTTGGATGTCTCTCTTTTGTTTGGTTTCATGGAGAGCTTCTGTTTTTTTTTTTTTTTACTATGGGGCTCAGATTGTTTGTGTTTTCACGGTTAAAAATGGCTATTCACTCCCTGTAGATAAAAACTGAACTTTCCTCACAACCAAACCGGCCACGCAGCTCAGAGCACTGTCAGTTTGCGGACTGGAAACCAAAGTTTACACAGTGTATGAATATATTCAATATTACACTGAGGAGTACTGTCACAGTGTACGGTTAGCCAAATGGCTCATAATAACAAATGCATTTGAACCTTTATTGAATGCGTTTGATACGCTTTCAAACGCGTTCAATAAAGGTTCAAACACATTTGTTCGATATCCATAAGCTTATAACACGCATTCCATTATTGGTCGAATTTGTTCAAAAAGAAATGTTGTGACCCATACATATTCCAAGCTCAGCTAACTTATGTAACTGAGTTGGTTCTGCCTGCAGTGAGTTTCGAACTCAGGATCTTTGATGTGACAAGAGAGCGATTTAGCTCGCCGAGCTAAAGACTCAAGTCCCTAACTCCGGGAACTAATCGTACTCTTATCCACGTCACTCTCTGCAGCGGGCACTCACGTACCAGAGCCCATCCGCTACATTTACAGATTTTTACCACTTAATATGCTTGGCTAATATGCTACTACGATATAGTTAGCTATTGATATCTATCTAGCTAGCTGGCTAGTTTGGGAGTAAAATGGTTTACTTTATAGCAGGAGTTGCTAGCTGTTAAATTAGCTATCGCATAACCAACTTAACTGTTTGTAATCTATTTTAGACTGTAGCTAGCTAGCTATGATAACACAATTGTTAAAAATCTGACATTGGCTTAGTAACGGACCGACAATCCTGTTAGTTAACGTTAGCTAACAAAAGAGCCGTAAAGTTATGCGTGTCATTTGAATGGATATACGCTTGATTTAGCGTCCAGCAGTGTATGGACAAAATATATATGTGCCAAATTAATCTGTCATAACTTGCACAAAGTGCTTCAACAAACAAACAAAATCACCTATTGAAACAGAGGATTTTCTGTTTGATAAATACAACAGATAACCAGTTCAGAGCAGTATCGGAGATGCCAACCCAATTTTCAGCACAACATTGTTATTGAGATATTTTACAATGCACTGAAGTTTCTCTAACACCGCCCCAAACCAGACATGTAGCTATTACGAGGCTTTTGTTACAGTAATTATTGACAAATCATTTTTGCTAGCTAATAATTGAATGTTAGCTGAACCAAAAAAAATGTAATGTACACAAAAACGTGCTGCATATGAGTGGACCTGTGCGTCTGTGACAAGCTTTGGCTGAGGCGGGTACTGGCATGGAGGAGGCAGTACAGCGTGTACTACCGGTTCTCATACGAAGGAGGGGATAATTGGCAAGAAAAAGAGAGGGGGGTATAATTGGATCCTAACAGTAGGGGAAAAACAGCTAACATAATCAATAAAAAATACAAATAAATAAAGGGCTGCTAATGACATCCACAAAGAACAGTAAAATTCCAGAATAGAACTAGAACTCAAAAAATCACTCCTCAAAGAGTTAATGCTATTTCAATCTCTCACTTTCCGGTAGTTTACCTCACTTCTTTTACAAATCATCTATACTGCCACCTATTGTCCGGGAGTACGCACTCCACTCTTTAGAGTGCAAGAACCATGAATGCCCAGGTTCATTTGTATAGAGACCGGGCTCACCATTTGTGACGGTGAACGCTGTGGATACCGGATCAAGTATAATTCCAGCTTTAAGCGGTCACAGAGGATATGGTACCAGGTCGTAATGTCACACCCACAGTGCTCGGATCAGTGCAAGTTTTTGCTATAATACGTGTTATCTACAGAATGTTCCAGGGCTTTCAAATGTCATATGTGCAGGGAAGCGGCCCCATGTTTCGACAGGGGCTTGTTGGGTTCCGCGGAGAAGGGACAAGGGGGTTGAATGGCGTCTTGAACGCCTGTATTTGAACGCACTTCACACCCTCTGCTGGGCACCTATGCCATTTCACACTTCCTGTAAAATCCACTTGATCTGATTTGGGGCTTTTAATTTTTATTACCAGTTGGTCGCCTCCACACAATGGCAGTCTCTACATTCTCTCTTCCCTGCCCTCCCTCTCTTCTCCTCATCCCTCCTCCCCTTTCTCTGCACACTGCTATGGCACTCTCTCTCTCTCCTCTCCCTCTCTTCTCTACCCCCTTTCCCCCTCACTCCTCTCATCTCCGCTCCATACGCTGTTATGACACTCTCTCCATTCTCTTCTTTCTCACTCCTCTCCTCCTTCCCCTCCCTCTTTTCTCCTCGCCCTTTCTCCCCTCACTCCTCTCCTCTCCATGCCAAGACAGACTGTGTTTTTTCCCATGTTTTTATATTTTTATTAGTTTTTCTGATTGTATCCCATTTTTCTCCCAATTTGGTAGCCAATTACACCTGCTATTTTCAGGTCAATCGCTCCCTCCTAGTTTGCTGCCGTAGCCCTGTGACCGGTAGTGACAAAAGCGAAGTATCATCTCCTCCGAGACGGCACTCGCCATGCTGTCGACCGTAACTCTGGTACTACAGAGCCACTCCTGTGCGCAGCGAACGTCTTGTTGGTTTCCCTTCCCCCTCCCTGGGGTGGACAGCCAATTGCCGCCCACGGTGGCACTCCCGGCCAGATCCGACTCGAATCAAACCCTGGTCACCATGGCCAGCATCAGACATTGTAACAACTAGACCACGCGGGAGGCGTTTTTTCCCCCCATGTTAATTAACAAACAGGGGATTCTGATCACTGCTCTCCAAATGGGGGATTCCTCTCTTCCTTTCTCTCCATGTTAGTTGCCAGATTCAGGGAGCATATCTTGCATCCTGGTTTTTGGGATGGGAATTTTAGTGAGGTTTAAGACCCATCTTTGCCTAAATCTTGAAAAAAAGGTTTGTGTGTTTGTGTTTCTATGTTTTTTTTGTTGTGGTATTACTTAAAGTTTTCTTTGGGGGTGGGGGTGTGTGCGCATGTGTGTGTGCATGCCATATGTTACCATAAGTGATTTTGTTTTATTGCTACTGTTTTTCTTTTCTCTGTTTTTATGCTGTGGTATTATTAGTGTGATTTTTTAAGGGAGCGGGGTGAGAAGGCATGTGTTTTAAGAAGGACCTTTCTCCTTTTTCCCCACAAACACTTTCAACCAAATAATCACTCTGCGCTCCACCCCACCCCCTGCTCAAGAGTTTGGTACGCGGTGAGCGGTAGACCAAGTGTTGGATTTTCTGTGTCCTGATGAGACAGACAGACAGAGGGAGGAGGGCGAGGGGGAATGGGGGTTTGGGGGGGGTTCAGGCGGGTCTGTGTCTCCCTGATTAGTCTCACAGCGGCAGTGCAAAGCTATCAGCCTCTCAGCGGGGGTGGGGGTTAGGGGGCTACGTAGACCCTGCACTCAGGTGTTAGGGGGGGCCCTAATCTTCAGGAGGCAGGTCAGAATCTTATTTTTATTATTTGGGGTTCCCTCCTTCAGATTTCACACGCGCACACACAATACCCCCCCCCCAACACACACACACTCTGGTATGGATGGGTTGTGGAGTGTGGGGTATGGGGTGCTGGGTGTGGTCTGTGTGGAATGAGGTATGGGGTGTGGAGTTTGGGATATGGGGCGCTGGGTGTGGGGTATGAGGTGTGGAGTATGGGGTACTGGGTGTGAAGTGTGGGGTATCAGGTATGGGGTGTGGGAAGTGGGATATGGAGTGTTGGGGGTGGAGTATGGGGTGTGGAGTATAAGGTGTGGGGTATGGGGTGTGGAGTATGGACTATGGGGTGTGAGGTACGTGGAAAGAGGTATGGGACATGGGGTGTGGGGTATGGTGTGTGGGGTATGGTGTGTGGGGTATGATGTGTGGAATACAAGGTACAGGGTGCTGTGTGTGGGGTGTGTGGAATGAGGTATGGGGTGTGAGGTGTGTGGAGGTGTGGAGTATGGGGTATAGCACATTGGGTGTGCGGTGTAGATTATGGAGTGTGGGGTATGGGGTGTGGAATATGCAGTGTGGAGTATGGGATGTGTGGAGGTGAGGAGTGCAGGGTATGGCACGCTGGGTGTGGGGTGTGGAGTATGGGGTGTGGGGCACTGGGTATAGAGTATGGGGTGTGTGGAGTGGGATATGGAGTATGGGATGTGTGGAGGTGAGGAGTGCAGGGTATGGCACGCTGGGTGTGGGGTGTGGAGTATGGGGTGTGGGGCACTGGGTATAGAGTATGGGGTGTGTGGAGTGGGATATGGGGTGTGTGGAATGCGATATGGGTTGTGGGGTATGGAGCATGGGATGTGGGGTGTATGTGGTGTGGGGTATGGTGTAAGTGGTATGGGGCGCTGGGTGTGGGGTATCTGCTCTGGGGTGCGGGATGTAGGGTATGGGACGTGTAGTGTGGTGTGGTGTATGGGGTGTGTGGAATGGAGTATGGGATGTGTGGTACGCAATATGCGGTGTGGGGTGTGGAGTATGTGGTGTGGGTTATGGGGCCTGGGGTGTGGAGAGGGGAGGAGATGGAGATAGAGGAATGGAGAGGAGAGCAGAGGGCCTCTCATCCTAGGCTCAGAAACAACCTTCAAAAATCCTGACATTCCGCCTCCATATGACTGTGTCACAAACGTGAAGTGGCAGCCCCTTGTGCTACTCCCTCCCTTCAACGCAGCACAAGAGAAAGAGCTAGAATATAATGGCTGATCCTCTGATCGCAAAACTCACCCCTGACCCCCCCTCCTCCCCACTACTCACCCCTGCCCTGTCCAACCCCCCAACCCCGGTACTCCAACTGACTGTGAAGAGCGAACAGCATCTCCTCAAATTCTGACAGATGAAACGGGATGCAGGCGATATGCCTTTCATTAACACTGTGAATAAGCAATGGACCAACAGACAGGCCTTTCATAACACACACGCGCATGCACACACACACACACACACGCACCCTCGCCTGCCCCCTCTCCACACACACCACCCTCACCTGACTCTCCCCACACCACTACGCCTGAACCCCCTACACCACCCTAGCCTGACCCCCCCCTACACCACCCTCGCCTGTCCCCCCACACCACACTGGTCCCCCCCACACCACACTGGTCTGAAAGCACCCCCCACTCAGACACACTGAGCGGGGCCGTCTCTCCCCTTGTGCCCGCGGGACCCCGGGCCCTTTTGTATCTGCATGGAGATAATGGCAGCTGTCGTCGCTGCTCAGTCAGAGTCACTGCGCTCCCATTAGCTTGCAGTTGGCTGGCTGCCTCAACATGGTCTGCTGCCTGACCGCCAACACATACACACACACTGCTGCCTCTTTTATGCCTTCCCCCCCCTCCCCATCCACCCCATTGTCGGGATGCGTGTTCATTTTCATTCTGGCGAGAGGAGAAATCCGAGCACTCCTAACAAGCAGCAAGAAGTTGTGACAGGCCCCAGGTGCATCTCTCGTGCCTTCTCTGATGCCCGGCTACAAGCTAACGCTAATGCTATCACTGGCACCGGAGGCCCACCCACAGCCCATCGGCACAGAGAACTCAGACCGCCTGACCACGAGCTTACGTTAACGCTAATGCTGGGAGCCGGACGCCATGGCCTCTGTGTACCCACAATGCCCATCTCTCCCGTTCGTGAGGAATTAGCACTCATTCATTTCTCTTTAAGCGGATTGACAGAAGCAACAATGGCCATCCATAGACTTGCATTCAGTGATTGAATCTCTCAAAGCGCAATTTGCAAGGAGGCTACACAGTCTAAAAAGAGAGCAACAACATTCTGATCAAGGGATAGGTTAATGTTAAGGACGTAAAGGTACGTAAGGACGTAAAGGTAGTCATGTCTATGTAAAATACAGGACTAAGACACAGTGTTGTTATCGTGTCAACCATCTTAGTTGGTGGCGTCAACCAAAGAGTGACATCATTGCCCAGCAAAAGATGTCTATGCAAAATGAGCAAGTAGATTTATTTAATTCTTTGCTGGCACTACAGACTTTCGTCATTAACGGGGTGTGTGTGCGTGTGTGTGGGGGGTTCTAGCGTGGGTTTGATAAAGCAAGGCAATTTCAGAATCCGCTATACTGCAAAATTAGAGTTGTACATCATGCTGATCTCTCTCTCATCGTGCAACTGTGTGATGTTAACATTTGATTTGCATGATCCCCACCTCTGAATGCGCCTGAGTGTGTGTGAGAAAACAGCGTCCACCGGGAGCAAAAAAGGAGAGCACTGGCGCCATCTGTGGGACACGAGAGGGACTACATCGCGGCACTTTCTGGAATAAAACGCAAGTTCGCGCCTTCGAAGTGCAAACAAAACTACCGTCATTGAGTTTCAAGTCAAGTGACACGGACAACGCCGCTTTGACGAAGGAAATATTGAAAATTGTTGTTCAGATATGCACACCAATGACTTTTACTATCTGAAGGATCGTTATTTTTTCAGGATGAAGATGGTTTTCTTGAATGCTCATGCTTTTCGTAGCCTCCATTCTTTCTCCAAATTAATATTTAAATCAAAATGTGTTTATTTTATTTATTTATTTTTGTTTTGTAGTTTATTTGGGACAGGTGTTCGAGATTAGCCTTTGGCTATGAACACTTAATGCAATGCATCTGATGCTTGTTTTTTTAACATTGTAAAAGTACTTTTACCATATCCCTAATAAATAAACAGATAAATAAATAAATCTTGCACTGTGCATGTCAAACACTGTAAAATGCAGCCCGCACACATCAGACAGACGGCAAGCATTAGTAGCACCTGATGAGTGTTAAGATATTCTCCATTCTAACTGTCTATAAAGAAATAATAGTGTTGCCCAACGCTGAATAAACTGATTCAGACACATAGAAGTAGCTTTCCGCTAAACCTCGTGATTTCAAACATGAATGCGCTCAGTAATTCCACAAAAAGCGTAGCCTACTCTTCCATAACGAAGTAGCTACTCCTCCAATTGATACTAAACGCCTCTTTATAGCGACTATACAGATTAAGCGAGTCGAACTGAACGCTAAATGGCTTGACCTTAACTTCCGATTGCAAACTTAAGAGTTACATTTTAGTAAAAGAGCATGTTTTTGATTCATTCTGCTTGAATCGCCACCATGCACCTTGCGATTTCTTTCAAGTGGTAGTCTATGAATATTTGCATTGGCCCTGCAATTCAAAGCATCCCTCTTAATTCGCAGTGTATATACTCGTGTCTAAAAGGGAATATGTTACAACGGTTAGCGTGCAAGACTAAGGTCACTCAAAGTGACTCTGCGCCCAAGACAAATTACCGACTAGTCATGAATGCAATTCCGCTATTTTATCCAATGTCGTTTTTTCCCCATAATCATATCCATTTACCGGGCAGACCTTTTAGCCAATATTAGTTGACTTTGAGCTCTAAAATCGTAGTCAGTACATTTATTATCATTTTTTTCCACGTTTGTTTATGACGATGTTATTAAATTAGCTCCCCTCCATTCGGGTAACCATGGCAATTCGATTTGATGGCGGTCCCCACTTCGTTTGAGGGTTGAAAATATGCAGAACCGCGGGGAAGCTATGGAGAGGATTAATGCAGGATTTTTGCAAGAAATTAGTAGCCTAATGAAGTGGATAAAAATGCCGTGACAGTTTTATTGCATCTAAATTGCGTGGAAGTGGAGTTTAACTGCTTCGCGTATTCCCACATAATGAGTCGTGACAGAGGCTGCGAGGCTTAGTTGCCTTAACTGGCTGACAACTTGCATGGCGATACTTACAGAATTGGGGTTTAACATCCTCGTCCCGCCCCCAGCTCAACTCCACCGTTCACTTTGCTCACATCTCTCTCTTCTGTCCAAGTGTGACTGCTTGGGCGCCTCCGCTCAGCAACATTCGCATTTGTATAGTTTTTTTTTATCTTCCCCATCACTGAAACAACAATTACTTCTTATGGCATTTAAAATGGTTTAAGTTTACACCCCGTGCACGTTGGCTGTGACAAAAGGATTTCGATAGGAGGCTAAAAGACAGCCAAAATAATTGGTCATTGTTACACCTTGTTCAAAACATAGTTAGGTCGTTTTAAATATGTATTTATTTATTCACCATTGAGTAGCCTAGGCCACTTTCAATATATATATATATAATTATTTTTATTGAGCAAACAAAATGTTTATTTCCCAAAGTAGGCCTATGCCATTTTCAAGGAACTCAACATTACGGTAAAATTCTCACATTGGATTTTCGGGGATGAGTGTTAATTGAGTGGGTTTTATGTCATTAAAATATAGCCTACATTCATTATGCACGAAAAATATAAAATAATGTAGTTTATATGGCTCGTTCACCTTCACCCCAAACGCTACGATGATATTATGCTCAATGATTTGGCGCCATCAAGCGACCATTATCAAAACAATATTGTTGTAGGTCTATCTCGGCACAGCAGGCCTTCAAAGAAAAGTAGGCTACGCACAAAACTAGCTTTAAATAAAATGCAGCAGTGAGGGAGCAGGCGATATAAACGACGTTGTTTTCATGTAGGAAGTAGGCTACGTTTCTGAAATAATTATGGGTAACTTTACCTTTTGTGTAATTTTGACGGTAGCTACACTTCACTGCGCAGTCGTTTGTCTGTCTCTCACCGAAAATCCAGAGAAACGCGGGAGAGGATCCGCTTTTTAAGTGAAAGACTTGCACTGGCCTCGGCCCCATGTGCCATCATACAATAGCCTACATGAAAAACAAATTAACGAAGACAAATATTGCGTGAATAGGCGTTTAAATGTGTCCAGTCCGTGCAGTGGTGAGTTTAAAAAGCCTGTGTGTAGCCAAATAAAACCTCCACATGTTTAAACCCAACTTGGAAATGATAAGATACTACCATCTTCTGAAATATGAGAAAATGCCGGGGGAAATATAGGCCTACTGTTTTGACGTCATATCGAGGTTTACCTACTTTTGAAGTTGTCTAATCCTGTAAGATTCACTCACTCAGATTTTTCTGTTCCATTTTCCAGTTTGAAACAGTCCTCTCTCAGAACTCGGTTCCTTTCCTGATCCCTAAAACCAGCTTCCTGCCTACAAGATAAAATAACTGAGTTACCAAAAGGTCATCAAGATTTATTGACAATAAATCACTAGATGTGGTTAAAAATGCAATGCCCCGGGGTGGCCATGTTACTTATCTTGACACTAGGCAACGTTTGCATGTGTTTGAAAGTGCATGTATACCGAAGTTCTTGCTGATGCTGTGAACGGCTGTCATGTTAATGCTATCACTTGATTGGCTTTTGGGGCCGGTTTGCATAATAAACCATCTATTTCGACAATGGCAGTGTTCAAAGAGAATTCTACAATAAATCAGTGATACCACAAACCCCCGCCTACAGGTCATAAAATGTATCTCACAGTGAGAGATAGCCTATGTACATGCATTTGCTTCAGTCGGCGGTATACATTTGTGGTTTGTTAATATCGGTATCGGCAGCCCAAAAGTTACACTCACACAGGATGCAAATAAAGGGGATTTAGAACACGGACTTCTCATAATTTAGCTAGACCGTTTACTTACAGTAGCTACTGTTCTTATCTAGGGTGACAACATAATCAAACCCTGGCACTTTCGTGTTTTCGTTTTAGATACGCATGTGATTCCGTTGTCAGAGTTGGGCCCACCAGGAACCCTAATGCCAACTCCTGGAGTGTTATGCAACGCTGGTCCCGTTCATTTGGGATTAGAGGTTTTAGGCAGTGCACATCTGCAATGCCTAATGTATTATTATTTACTGTGATCTGAAGTGTAATCGTCCGTTAACTAACTTACTGCTCCACGCCACTGGCAGTGTCCATCTCTGATGAGTATCGATTGCTTTGAGAGCTAATAATTATAGGTAGAGGCTAGATGCCCCTCTTCCAGAGGACAGAGACGCACGATAGGCGTGACGTCAATTGCGCGAAATTGAACATCGTAATTTACAATTAGGGTTAGGTCACGCGCACTGAAAAAAACGAACAGTACCATCTCGAATCGCATCTCTCGTCCTCTGGAAGAGGGGCATCTAGCCTCTACCAATAATTGTATGGTCCTTTCGGCAGATAGCAAAGTATTCAGATATCTAGCTTCAAAAGTGTCAAGTCCAGAAGGATTGCACTGTGTTTTAAAGCATAGAATATGAATAACAATAGTAATAATTGTGGGCTTAATAACGAAGACGAAAAGGTCAGAGCCCTTGAGTATTACATTCGTGTAACGTCGTCTATAATCAGTGCTACATTAGCCTGCATGTGGAAATTAAGAAATATATTATTTGTTTGATAATAAATCAAGTAGTGAGAGAACACATCAACGAAGGACTTACCTGCGTAGCTAGCCTTCTGGGTGAGTAGTCATGGTTAATAAAACCCTTGTCGATGGCCGTCGTGCCCGTGAAGAACCTCGAGCTTGACCTGTGCTGGTTAATAGAGGTGTAGGCTATATGTGCAAAACGAACACGCATTTTAACACTTGTTAAGTGTTAAAACGAAAACCACAAGCCACACTGCCCCTTTTATACTTTTAACACGTATACATTCTTTAAAAAAACATCCTTAGGAAAAGTAGCCTACGTGCCCAGCTAACGAGGTAGTTCGCTAAATAAGACAGCATATTTAGTTAATAGCATTTATCAACTTCGCGGATGTCCGATCTTATCCGAGAAGGGCCGACGTGGGTGTGGACTTTTCTTCCATCCCAGCACTAAAACACCGGATTCCACTAATGGCCCTCAAGGTCTTGACTGAATACCGTGATTTGATGATTAACTTGAATCAAGTCTTCTAGTTCATGGAACGAAAATATATTTTCCATATATGGAAATCTAATATATTGCCCTTCTAGGTTTTCATTATTTGTGTCAATTAAACACTTTTTCACAATATTTTCAGCATGTACTTACATAGAACAATGATATCAGGAGATGAGTCACGTGGGTGAACCTAGACGCGTTATACGTAATACATTATATGTATTGCAAAGTAGTTAATAATATAATTGCAATATATTGCATAATATACAGATCAACACTTCATACTTTTTCCAATGTATTTCCATACATTTGATAATTCCATAATATATTTTGTAACAAAAATAATATATTGGTATGTATTGCTCTTTTATATATTCTAATTTATTATTTAATAGGCTACATTACAGTATATTTTTCAATATATATGTTAGTTGTGTATAACTATGGCTAGATTATGAATTATTAATGAAATGGAATGTGATTGGTTACTCCCTTACTGGTTTCCTATTGCAGCATGTATACAATTTAAATCACTGGTGCTGGCATATCAGGCTGTGAGGGGAACCGCCTCCTCCTACCTCCAGACACTACACCTCAGCCAGACCCCTCCGCTCTGCCTCCTCTGGCAAACTGACTGTCCCTTCCCTTTTGGTTGCACAGCAGCCATTCCTCGCGGTCTGGCCTTCTCTGTCCTGACCTCCGATGGTGGAATGATCGTCCACACTCGGTCAGGACCGCAGAATCACTGGCCATCTTCCGCAAGAGACTAAAAACCCAGCTCTTCAGATTCCACTACCACTGATTCTCTACATCAATGTACTGCCATAACCACTGTTTTACATGTTAAAAAATTTAATAAAAAAGAAACTTTTAATTCCGTGTTACAGGTACGGTGTGCAGCTGCCAACAATGATGTCTTGAGCTCTTGTACTAAACATGATTAATCTTACCATGTATAAATGTACTCATTGTAAGTCGCTCTGGATAAGAGCATCTGCTAAATGCTGTAAATGTAAATGTAATATCGGGATCCCCCTTTGGCACTGAGTTTGGGAACCACTGCAATATAAGATCCAGCGATACGCCCTGAACAACAACAAACAATCACCCAGTACAGACAACTAGATCATTCATTAGCTAATATTGCCTTCAAAATGTACAAACACTTGATCATTCAATTTCAATAGATGGTGGTATACCAGAGTTTTCTGGGGGAAGGGGGGGTACACCTGAAAATCAGCAACCTAAGTCACCGTTGGGGACCCCAGCAGACCCTCTGGTTCTCCAGGGCCAGGACTACACCATCAATCCCGCCATAAGCACACTTATGATTGAGTATATTGACAAACGAATACATACTCCAGCAAAATAGAAAATTAAATGACTTGCATCATGCAAGTAAATCCTAGATTTCTAGTGGAGGTCCCTTTCCGTGAGTGAACCGAGAACGGATGCCCAACTCGTCTTTTGGTTGGAGTCAGAGCACGAAGGTACATAAAGTACTTAGAAGTAGAAAACATGGAACAATAAGTGTAACGTGAGCAAATTCACACACAGGCCTGGAGTCAAACAACATTCGCCCTTCACTGACTCGCAACGAAATTAACGAGTGTTTGTTTCTTTTCTTCTCTACGGTTTGCTAAACAAACTCGCCAAACTGCACTTGTAGAAAATAAGTCAGAATTGCATTTAAGTCAACGTTAAGGATCCTGGACATTGACAGTTTGAAAATATGTTAACGAAGACAGAATTATTAAAAATGCTTACTGTGTGCTTACAATTACAAAAGATAAACATTTTATTACTGCCATTTATGAATGAATCCTAAAGTTTGAGAGTAAAACAAGGAGTGCATTTCCAATGTTTCAGTGCCCTAGCCATGGAATAAAAAAGTTGCTTAATTCTTCCTCGAGTTACTGTTTCCAAAAGAGTGATGATCATTATGACCGTGAATGTGCTTTTAAACAACTTGCCCATTAACGTGACAGACCCAATTTAAATTCAGTGGGGTGGGGGAATAAAATAAATAATCAAATGCAAAAATAATTTTAATACTTCACACAATTCACAAAAAAAAAAAGCTGTGACAGAGGACAATTTCTCTCCCATTTCCAACTCGGATCAGTTTCATTTCTTTTTAATTTGCTGGGTGGGGGGGTGGGGTGTGACGCTTTTCAAGCTGATCGGAAACTCGTCAGCACCTGAGAACATGAGGACGTGGCCGTCACTGGCACCATTATGGCTCAAAGCTATCTCAGCTGCTTTGGAAAAAAGATGGGCTGCCACAGGTGCCATTATGGCTCTAAACACTCTACTGCTGGGGGGTTGTTATGGTTCAACAGGCAGCGGGAACGACGGTCGCCCTCTTTGTCTCATCAATCCTTAGATTGCCAAATTGGCCATACATTAACTCTAAAGAATTATTGGCTCAGAAGCAGCAGGTCAAAGAACATCTGAGAAAGATTAGGACCCGCCCAGACTTAGAATCACAGGTGATCTGATTACCTGAAGAAGCAACGGCTGGGGGGGGTTTAAGAATCAGGGAACTTCCGGTTACAACCCCCGGCATGCCCACAAAAATGGCAGCGAACACAACCTCAAAGATCAATGTTTGAGATTGAAACGCTGGCACAATGTTCAGAGCAGGGATCTTCGACCCTAGTCCTGGAGGGCCGAAGGGTTTGGCCAGTTTTCGTTTTCAGCTTAAAACAAAAATCATCATTCAGTTCAGACCCAAGAAACCAGGTGAGGTGAGTTAACTGTGCAATCAAGTACTTTAATTGATCAATTAAAGTGCTTGGTGACCATGAAAACCAGCACACCCTGTGACCCTCCAGGACCAGGGTTGGAGAGCCCTGGTTTAGAGCAGGAGTGTCCAGTCTTAGCCGAGAAGGGCCAGCGTGTGTGCGGGGTGAGAAGAAAAAAAGCCCCCACCCACGCCTTCTCGGATAAGACTGGACACCCCTGCTTTAGGCTGAACGCAGTGTTCAAGGCGAGCCGGAGCGAAAACGGTTCGAGTCTTGAACGCAACCCTGGTTCAGGTCCCTGAAAGTGGCACAGCTGTTGGAGCCTTAAGGGAGGTACTTAAGCACAATAACCAGTAAACATCCAGCTGGAGAGCATACACGGAGAACATGTGAAAAATGAAAGCTATGTGCATCTGTTCCCCCTCCAGATAGGAGGCCAGCTGAAGAAAAGAGCAGCCATTTGTTCCCTGATCCACACAGGACCCATACAGGACGTTAATGGTGCCACCCGTCGTCTTTGAACTCCCCGTATCTCCACAAGCGACCCTGCGAACAGCCATCGAAATGATACGCACACACATCTTTATACCGAATCTGAGCCACCGAGCCACCACACCCTTCCCTAATAAGAAACGTGTGATCTAGCTTCATGTGATTACACCTGCAAATCGCTAAATTTAAATGACAGGGTAAATCAAAGGGTAATTTAGTATCAAGCATTTAAAACCAACATACAGCACGCACACACACGCACACAAAAAAATATAATTATATTATTTGGACCCAATTACACTGAGGAACATGCCATTCACGGCTTTTTACAACCAGCTTGTACAGCAGCAGCGTCCAAAAAACGTCACATGTTCTGTCCAGACTGCAAACAAAAACAGCTTTTTTTTTTTTTTTTTTTCAATATGGTTTTACATGTGCAAGTGTTTATATTTTTGTGCATGGTAAAAACCTTTGGCAGAACAGAGTTCTGTGTTTTAACCTCCCCTTTTGGCCAAGGCACCAGAGCCGATGAATTACAGTGAAGAGGCGCTAGATTCCGGTGTTTCCAAGCAACAATGACGGGAGAGTCGTGAACCCTCCCTTTTGAGCTGCGGTTGCAGGTTGATGACGTGCGTGCGCGTGTGCCTTTTTAACTCTTCTGTGAAGCTTATCCCAATAAGCACACGATGTGCTGCATTACGTTAATGCAAAACAACTACGAGGAACCATTTCACAGGCATGCTTGGAATGGGTTTTGACCATGTCTAATTTGGATGTCCTCGATTTATCTATTTGTGATTAGACATTGAATGCAGTTTTTAAATACAGCTCCTTTTAACATAAATAATTTGCGAGGTGGGATTGGGGGTGACACAATCAAAATGTCCAATTTCAACAGTTAGAACTGAGCAGCTCCTCCCTCACACAATTAAACGCTCAGATCACTGTTCTTTAGGGGAAACGAATGTATATTTTAAGAGAAATCCTAGGTGCAGGATGAGAGTGAGCTTGCATCAGGCAAGCTTCTACTACATCCCCTAAGAGTTACTGGTTCTCTCGCTGCATACCCCTCGTCTTGAGGGGGTCGTGCGCTCGGCCTATCGCAATTAGACACTGGCGGTCGTCCATCTTTAATGAGGGGTAAATTAGTGTCACATTCTCAAATGAACTTTCCAGAAAAAGGACAGGCAACCACCCCACCACCACCACCAAGGTCCGTCAAACATCGGCATGCTGCGGTTTGGCCTATCAGAAAGTTCTGACGTGTTTAATTACGGTGTGTTTTTTTGTTTCAGTTTTGGGTGCGGTTGTCGCCTTCTTTGTGTGATCACAGTTGCATGGTGCGTCCCTGCCTCGCACGGTCACACAAACGTGAGTTTTGTTTTCTCCAAATCCCTCCGCCTCCTCCAGATCTCCGAAACCGTCTGTCCTGTTACGTCCGTACATTGCTTTCCGGCACGACATCGTCTCTTTTTTGTTTTCATCCCTCCCCCCCTCCTCCCTCCCCCGGTAGCTTGCGTCGTTTCTGGTCCCAAGGCTGTGGGACCAAGGATATAGTTAGCATGGCGATATGAGGTGCCCCCTGTCCTTCTCTCTCCCTCTCTCCCTCTCTCGGTCTCCGCTTCGCCCACGTCGACCCCGCCCGTCCCTACACGGTGCTCCTGGGAGTGCCGTTGTGTGTGACTGACTTCATGCTGGGCGTGCTGGGCTGCAGGGTGCAGAGTCTCTGGGTGGACACGCCCACCTCGAACACTTCGTGGATGGCTTTGCGGAAACAGTGGAAATTGTAGTCTATTAAACCTGAAGGACAGGAAATGGAAAAAGGGGGGAGGGAGGGTTATTGATTTGCACACTATCAGAGAGGGCAGTTGGGCCCAGAATTCCAACACTTTATTTATGTTATTTACATTCTTTGGATTGACATGGTCTCCTCAAGCCCACTCTCTAACTCACACAGGTTCACCCAGCACTCCATCATACCAGGGTGCCCCAGCTCCTGAAACTTCTACTTCTACTTCCATTCATCTTCACTGATGCTTTAAAGTGTAGGCACCAGCGAATTTACCTTGCAAAAGTGATGACAAGTCTCTCAAATACCCCGTAACTATATCATAGTAAGTTTGTGATCATATTTGTTTGAAAACACATATGCATATTTGAAGTTTAAAAACTTAACTCAAGAATCTGCCAAATCTTCGTAAATCTACACACAATGCAATTTATGTGACATAATAGATAGAACAAGATCTGGAGCTAGCTGCTAGCACTGCTAACTGCACGAGCTTCAGGCTCAAACCTAAATGGTTGGATGACTGTTGCGATCTCCATTTGGACATTGCCACTCTCGTCGATAAAAACATCAGGCTGTCAGACATTTTTTCCGTCGCACATGTACAGTAGGTAGGTGGACGGAAGATGCGTAATATTTTGGATGTCATATGATACCAGCGCAGCTAAGCTAGCTAGCGCCTATATTACAATAACGATGTGTTTATAATTATATACCATAAGTGAGCCATGTAGATTTATAAAGTTAGCTAGCTAGCTCCTTGTGATTAAAACAAAATAAAAAGACGTAGACATGGTATGTAGAAAATGTTTAATATAAAGACAGCTGGATCATACACTAACAAATCTAGCCTGCACTAGCTTGCTGCTATCCAGCACTCAGCATAGCTAATGTTAGCAGTAGCTAGCCAGTAGTAACGTTAGCTAGGTAGCTAGCTAGCTGCTTTCCCTATGAATATCGCAAAACGGTCTAGCAAATTATTTTAAAAACCATCACGTGTGATAGAATACATAGCAGATGGTTTGTCATGTTGATTAATAAAGTTATTTCTAAGAGTGTAGAATATTGTAGTTGCTGTATGCTCAATGCATTTCAGTACAGTGTAACGCCATAATCCCCTCTTCCGTTCTCTCTATGACATGTTGATCTGACTTGTGCTTTTCCGACGCGGTTGACGTAGACCGGGGATTGGGCTTTTTTCGGCTTTACTTTTTCAAAAAGCTCTTAAAATAGAAATTTGAAGTCTATACCTGCATTGGGAATTCTGTTCATAACTATTACACAATTTGATTGTGGAAAAGCACAGCCCGTCTTGTTGCTCCGGCTTTAAATAAAAGTACAAAGGCACGGCACCATTTACAATTCTGAAATGGCCATAATTCCCATGAATCCCAAATTGGCGTTTATGGTTATTTTACTTTGAGAATTGCAAGGGGTGGGGAGAAAGACATTCAAAATATTTAGTGCGGGTAAAGACACACTAATGGAAAACACTCTTCTTCGATGATTTTTGCACGATGTTTTTCTTTTTTGGTGGCAGTGTAGTGCAATGGTTAAAGGAGCTGGGTTTGTAACTCAGAGACCGCAGGTTTGATTCCCAGGTGGGGCACTGCCATTGTACCCTTGAGCAAGGTACTTAATCTGAATTGCTTCAGTAAAATATCCAGCGTTATAAATTGAGTCAATGTAAAGAAGTTTAAACTATAATTCGCTCTGGAAAAGAACGTCTGCTAAACATCTGTAATGTAACATACAAGCCATCTCAGGTTAGGACATCGCTGAACTTGGTTGCAAACGATATCAAGTGACCGAGTTAGAGAGAAAGAGGGATATATATTGATCGCAGTAAATCTGTGGATTTTTGTGCAACATGGTCATTCCTGGCCCGTCCCACAGGAGGCGCTGGTGACACTGTCTGTGTGGGGGCTCACCTTTCCGCTCGAAGCTCTCCTCTCTGAGGATGCACACGAGCGCCAGGAACTTGGTGACCTCCTTCAGGTACAGGACGGTGGTGTTGTTCAGCTTGATGATGGCCATGGACTCCTTGTCATAGGCGCTGCCGCTGCCATCTTCTTTCAGCCTGGTACACAGGGCCGCACATAGGCATCCATTACCACACCCATACACACAAACACAAACACACATCCAGCCATCCTTCCTATACCACACCCACCCCCATTACCACACATGCACGCATCGACTGCCACACGCACATACATCCATCCATCGCCACACATATACGCACATATGCACATACCCACCACACACACAGCCACCCACCCATTACCACACACACCCACGTGTGTGTGTGTGTGTGTATCACAATCTCTCATACACATAAATGAGTATTATAGTATAGTATAAAACTTTCAGTAACACATACAACCAATTCCACTCATGACAAAACAAAACTTTATCAGAAACACACATCCATCTATTATAATAATAATATTCTTTATTTGCCATGCTACACAAGTGACACATACAAGGTAATTAGAATTTGTCCTTTCGCACATCTCTCCTAAGAGAGGTCAGAGCGCAGGGTCAGCCACAGTACGGCGCCCCTGGAGCAGGGGTTCAGTGCCTTGCTCAAGGGCACTTCGGCAGTGCCCCAGGAAGTGAACTAGCACCCCTCCGGTTTCTAGTTCATTGTTTTTCCGTTTGGCCTTCCTGGGATTCGAACCAGCAATCCCCCGCTTGCCAGCCCATGTCACTAAACACGGAGCCTCTGCCTCTTACCACACACACACACTACATGCAGCCCTTATTACTCTTGAGAACTGCATTGAGTCATTTGTTGACACACAAATGCATCGATTACCACACTATTTAAAAGGCGTAGCCACTACCATTACCTACAAGCAAACATTAATTATCACGCTCTATAAAAACACACACATCATCGCTTCCCAGATGGGTAGGTCATAAGTCATGTGGTGTATGTTAAAAGGATCGTAAAAATCAACACAGACATAAGAGATTAACATTATCATTCAGATTACGCTACATTAATGAGCAGCGCTGCACTGTTAGCTTTCCCATGATAACCCTGAAAAAGCAGAAGGAACATAAACTATGAAAGACCCAGGTGGGAAAAACACGATTATATACCAACATACGGAGTTTGATAGGACTCAAAGGTACGACGCATTCGGCTCAGTCTCCCACAATCTGCTCTTTCTCACCGCCGAGCACAATCCAAACAGCAATCCGAGCACAACGTTTCAGTGCTGTAAATCTGATACGGATATATATGCAGGAGGAATAAAATCCAGTGGTTACAACGTTCAACGCTGGCCACGGCGACCAGGGTTCGACCCAATTGCGCCAGAGTCGGCTCTGGCTGGGAGTGCCACCGGGGGCGGCGATTGGCTGTCCACCCCAGGGAGGGGGGAGGGAAGCCGACAGGATGTTTGCTGCACGCAGGAGTGGCTCTGGAGTACCGGGTTACGGTCGACGGCCTTCTTAAAAATAAAAAACAAGGGGGGGGAGGTTGACTTGAAAATAGCGGAAATAAAAATGGGAAAAATCTGAAACAAATTCTTAAAAATAAAAAAAATAAAACAGAAATAAATAAATGCGGACAATGGCGTGCATATTTCACAGGTTCACTTTGATTTTTGATAAGCCAACACACCGAATAGAATTAAGTTAACTTCCTTGCTCCTGCTTCATTACACCTTCTGGAATCATGTGAGCAGAGGAACCGAGAAATCATTCTTATCAAACATTCCTTTTTAACCTGGTCTAGGACTCCCCCAACAAAGAAACAGACTTCAATCCACAGCCACAAACACCAAACCCAAGTGTAAAGATCCTTTCTGTTTGGATATTTTTCATCCATTACGCCATGCCTGTACTGTAAACAAGCCCTCCTACATTTGTTCCGGAGTCCATAAACATGCCCAAAACAGTAATGTTTTGAAGTGAGTAGCTACGTCTACGATAACAAAATGATAAACCTTGGCCAAAACAAGCCATAAATATTGTTCCAGGCGCTTTGCAGTCCCTAACAAACGATGCCTCCTTTTAAGAATGTCCACCTCATCACAGAAGTCTCCATTAATGGCATTTTAACCAATCACAGTCGAGCACAAACCTTAAAGGGCCTTATGATTGGATAAAAACTAAAATTGACAAAAGGTGGTGGCTTCCGCAAAATACATAGTGCATCAAAATAGAATTGCTATCCCTCTCTACACAGTCAGACATCTGTAAAATGGATGGACCATCAGTGTCATTTCACTAGCATGGGTGTCTAATCTTATCTGAAAAGGGCCGGTGTGGGTGGAGGTTGTTGTTGTAGCCCAGCATTAAACACCGGATTCAACTAAGCCTGCACCCACGCCAGCCCTTCTGTCCCCACACCGGCCCTTTTCGAATAAGATTGGACACCGCTAAACAAGAGCGACACGCATCATGAGGTTCACAGTTCCTCACAGGAAGTGGGCTAGTGGGGTCACTACTTTCATGTGCTTGAGCTCTTCCTGTTGCTGAGCATCTCCGTAACAACAAAGTGTGGGTCATTACAGGACAACGTTCCCAAGCATGTCACATTGACTTTTACATTACTTTTAAAGGGCAAAATCAGCAGGGCAGCAGTGTAGTATAATGGTTAGAGAACTGGATTTGTAACTCAGAGGTTGCGGCTTGGATTCCCAGGTGGGGCACTGCCTTTGTGCCCTTGAGCAAGGTACTTAAACTGAACTGCTTCAGTAAATACCCAGCTGTATGAATGGATTGCATATAAAGTAAATGTAAAACTGTGTAAGTCGCTCTGGATAAGAGCGTGTGCCAAATGCCTAAAATGTCAAACGCAATATGCAATAGGCAAGTTCAGACGAAACGGGGACCATTCTGAATTCCTGCTCGAGATGCACTGCTTGCATAATGTTTTGTGTCTGCACAAACACACACTTGTGCTGGTGCTATTGGCAGGGAATACCAGTCACTAAAGATGTATGTAATCGGGGTTAAAGTGCAAGCCATCTTGCAGGTTAAATGACAAAGCTAACTAAGTTAGCAGGAATGCCTGACGCATTTCTTTTCACAGTCAGTGAAATGTAGAACTAACTTAACTTCATCTAAATCTGGACACATCTATTCATGTAAATTTGGAGTACGCATATAAATATATATTTATATGTGTCTGTCTGTCCTGACCCCCAGGTGGTGGAACGACCTTCCGCAATTGGTCAGGACCACGGAATCACTCGCGATCTTCCACAAGAGACTCAAAACCCACCTTTTCAGACTACCACTGAATTCTGTACATCTAGCTAATTGTCATCACTGCTGCCTACTTGCTCAACACTATGTATCCCTGCTTACTCCTCATAAAAATAAAAATAAATAAAAATGACCAACCTTTTCCTTCCCAGTGTTACAGGTATGGTACGCAGCTGCCTGCAATGATGTCTATCGCTGTATTACTGCACTGATCTCTTGCCCTATCTATGATTGTTCCTACCATGTATTAATGCGCGTCTTGTAAGTCGCTTTGGATAAGAGCGTCTGCTAAATGCTTAAAATGTAAAATGTAAAAAAAAAGTATATAAACGTTCACTCACTGACGCACGCACACACTTCTGTGAAGTTTAAAGACCCGGGGGAGTTACTCTTCCAGGGCTTGCCACGATCAAAATGTTTCGGAGGACTCCCCCGAGCGTGGGGGCCCTTGGGAGGACTCACCCGTAGATGCAGGAGACGTCGATCACCACGTCGATCATGTCGCAGCACAGCTCGTACGACTGCATGTCCACGGGAGAGCTGTCCGTGGCGATGTAGATCTTGCTGACAACATCGAAAAGAAAGGCCTTCTCTATCCCAGAATTCTGTTGGCATGGAGACACCGATTTCGAATGAGAACGAGAGCACTGGGCAGCTGAGCGTCCAGCACCTATTCTGAATTACAGATACAAAGAGGTTTTGGGAAGGAGAATGGGTGTAAATACAGGCAACTGCCAAAATAAAGGAAGCACTTGAGTAAATGAGGGATACTGGCAGCTCTGTTATGGATGGTGTGTGGTGCGTTCTCCTGGCACGGTTTAGGTGCACTCAAACCCTTAGAGGGCAAGGTAAACACTAAGCCATTCTGAGTGATCATCTTCATCCTGTGGTGAAGCATTTCTATCCTGATGGGTTCCACAGGGCACAAGTGGTGTTGGGGTTTCCTTTATTTTGGCACTTACCTGTACGTACAGATATACAGATGTTTTGGGAGGGGGACGGGTGTAAATCCGTAGAGATATACAGATGTTTTGGGAGGGGGACGGGGGTAAATACGTACAGATATAAAGATGTTTAGCAGGTTCTCCAGCGTCGGGAGCTGAGGAATGAGCTTCTGGACCACTTTGCTGAACGCCTCGAATATCGAGTGATCGTAGATACTCGTTAAGTAAAAGCTGAAACGGAGGAGAGAGGTGAAAAAAAGGAGGGATAGGATTAGAGGGGCTTGGTCACAAAGAGAGACGGACGACACAGAACCAGACACGAAATCTTCCACAAATGCTGCGATACAACAACAACACTGTTCACGTCATAGGCACCTTTTAGTTCACAAAAGGGCTGGAGGGGCAATACAGGTCTGAACACACTGGGACAGGAGGGCAATACAGGCCTGAACACACTGGGACAGGAGGGCAATACAGGCCTGAACACACTGGGACAGGAGGGCAATACAGGCCTGAACACACTGGGACAGGAGGGCAATACAGGGCTGAACACACTGGGACAGGAGGGCAATACAGGCCTGAACACACTGGGACAGGAGGGCAATACAGGCCTGAACACACTGGGACAGGAGGGCAATACAGGGCTGAACACACTGTTCTAGAGTCGGCGTGCACGGTTCCAGAACCCCAACCACACAGAATAACAAACAGTGTGCAACTGCCAAACCCGAACCCGAACCCGAACCCTAACCAGTGAACGCGCGGAGAAACAGAAATGAGCACAGTGAGCCGATGACGATCGAGGATTTGAGCTCAAGACCGTTTGGCCGCAGATCACACAAACCAAGGGTCGCCGCGTACGCGAGTCATCGCCGCCTGCAATCGATACGGACTTGGCCCAGAGCCGCCTATGCGCTCGTCAGCGGGGAGCTCACGCGCCTCTCTGATAGCATCGTAAAGCAGCTCAGCGCTAACCCGCGTGTCAGGCTGACCCGGCAGCTTCACCGCCCAATAAACCTAATCTAGGCCAGCAGTTAGCGCCACACCTATCGGAACGACGACACCCATACCCCTCTAGACCGCTCTCACTTGAACTTGTGGCCTGGTTGGCGTGTCTGCTTTCAGCCTGCGGTCCTCTAGAGCACGACCGTGGGCGAGCACCCTTCGGCGCGCGCGAGCTACTAATGAAATGAGCGAAACAGCAGCAAACACTCCCACTCCAGAGATAGAAGAATCAGCTGCAAACAGCTTTGCTGGAGATGGCGACACTTTAATAAAAATGTAAGTGCAAATGGTGCAAGAGGTGATGCCTCGCAGCAGTTTGCACTTTCGTTTTTGTTTCTGTCCTTAATTTATAGGTAGAGAGGGGGGTTATAATTTAAGAGGGACACTGATGTTAAAACAACCTACTTTACGTACGACTCTTAAAAGTATGTGCATTTCAGTTTGTGGGGTATCACTCTGGAATGGTCTGGATGGGAGCATAAAGTTGAGCAATAACATTAAACACTTTAAAGGCAGCTATAAACAAGCAATTATGGACAAGTACAAGAAAGAGGAGCTTGAGCAGTAATGCGACTGCTTAATAAGATAAGATAAGTTAGACCTTTATAAATATATATAATATAAATAAATATAGATAATATAAATGAATATATATAATATAAATATAATATATTTTTGTTATATTTGTTATACTTAATATATAAATAGATTTTTGTTATTTTTTGTTATATTTGTGATACTTAAATGTACTGATATATTTTTGTTATATTTGTTATACTTAGGTTTAGAAAGAAACTGTATTTTATTTTCATATAATGTAAAATATTGTAAGGAAGGGGCAGGACTGGATAAGTGTTTTACTTCCTCCTGTCCCTTCTCGAACGCTTTTTTTGGACTGTATGGAAATAGTTTGTTAGACTATTTACCATTTTTAACTTGTTTCTATGTCTTCTATGTTCGAGACAAATAAAGATCAAATCAAATCAAATCAAAACGTTGCCACTTCCGACTCGGCTGTTTGAAGTTCGTTCTTCCATTTTTTGAGTGCGAGCGTTTGCCTCTTTTTCACTTGACACCTGCGTAGCCATTGGAATGTGTTACATTACATTTGCGTTGCATTTACTTATCCAGAGTGACTTACACAGCCATGTGCAGCCTCAGTCGTTGCAGACATGCATGGTTACCACCAAACCAGTGCTTCTCAAACCCTTAATCCAGGAGGGCCACTGTGCATGCCGCTTCACCTTCCAGCTGGACACTCAATCCATTGGGTTTGATTGAGCCTTAACTGAATCTTTATGACATCGCTGCACGGAATCCTCTATACATTCACCCGTTGAGAAAGAAATCATTTTCTTTGGACTCGTGTTTGTGCTTATATAAAGATTGAGCTGTCAATTCAGCACATTTTTGTTTCTTTAACAAGTTCTGAGTTGCCGTCTCGTGATTAAGCTGAAGTAGTTGCTCTGGGTACCACTCTTAAAGTTTGATGCATGTCTGCGTGACACTGCTTTGTGAAAGGGGCTTAACTTCATAAAGTAACACTCACTTGTTCCTTCTACAGCAAACACATTTCCAACAACCCACATCTGGAACAAAGAACCAGGAAGTGAAAAATGTCTAGTGGCGTCAAATCCACACTCGACATTCAGTAGACAGCCCAATCCCTCCCCCCCAAAAAACTTTAAAAAAACACACACAGCTGCAGTGAAAACCAGCACACACAGGGTGTCAGTGGACAGCAGCAGGTTTGAGAAACAACCCTTCTGCCCTGGGAGAATGGCTGCTTAGTATTTCAAAGACTACAGTCCCTGGGCTAATCCCTTCCTTCTCTGATGGCCCAGAAAGAATTTGACAGCGTTGGGAGGAGAATGCAAACCATGTCGTGGTCGTCTGTAAACCATCCCAGCAATAGCCACTCAGCCTTGAACACATAAGTGTCTGCAGCTCTCCTCGTTAATATTATTGCCCTGGGTTTGCAAAACACTAACACAACAAGACAACGCCTGCCATTTTCCCTGTATCCTTTCCAAATGTGCTAAACACCAAGACAACAAAACAGCTGCCGTTTTCCCTGCATCCTTTCCAATCGCGCAAAAAATATTTTCAATCCGTATCGTGCTGCGACAGCATGCTGGGCCTTGCAGGAAGTTCTAATCCCACAATGGGCAAAAAATATGTAAAAGAAATAAAACATTCTATCAACTTTCACCCACTTGCTTATCGCAAACGGCTGACCCTGTTCTTGCAACAGGAGGAAAATGCTGGATTACAATTGCGGGTGAATGTCTGCATTTTTATTGCAAGACCTGAATTAAGGCCAGCCAGAGGTCTAGAGCAGTCTGAGTGAGCCACACCTGCAGAGTGATGCAGAGGTCTAGCAGACTAAGACAGAGGTTAGTAGACGGAAGTAGAGGTTAACAGTTTTAGTGCAGTCTGCCTGAGCCACAACTGCTGGCTGAAGCAGATAAAAGCTAGGCGGAGTGCATTCATGCGAGTATCATGAAAATTGCTATATATAGTGGGCTGTTTTTATTCACACCCTTGATAAAGATGAACAAAAGAGATCGTACAAAATAAACTATATAATGAGGTATACTTTATGCTAAAAAATGTCTAAAAAATTCCAAACCTACATTACTAATACAATTCTTCAGAAAAACATCACAATTATTCATACCTCTAACTATTCTCTTAAATGTAATCCAACAAAAATCAAACTAATCTTCAACAAATCCAATCCAACAAATCTTCATAAATATACAACTTATTTGAAGTTCATTGGAAGGTTATGGAACTATACAGTGGCCTACAATGGTTTCCTGTTTCCCTTGGGTATAAAAAGAAGGGCACACACGTTTGAAATAAAATCATCATGGTGAAAGGCAAGGAACCCCTAAAAGCATCAGACAAAAGGTTATTGAAGATCAGAAGATGGCTCAGCAATCATCAGTGGTGAAACGGCAGACCGGAACCCCCACCAGGGGCGGCGAAAGCATCCCTGTAGACAAAAGAGTTATTGACACTACCGGTCGCTACAGAACTCACATTACTAGGGGGATTGAAAAATGGCTATTTGGCTACAAAAAAATAAAAATCAGTTAAATTTAAAAAATTTAATTTTTTAAAAAAAAGTTCAAAGATACCGCTTTCCAATGTTGTGTCAATTATTAGGAAGTTTAAAGCTACTGGAACAGCGGCTAACCTGCCAGGTAGAGGACGCAAGTCTATCTTGCCCCCACGTTGTAGTGAGACGGATGGTTCGAGAGGCAAAAAGAAGTCCAAGGGGCACAGTTCAAGATCTCCAACACAACCTGGCATCAGGTTGTTTTGGAGTTACAAGGTGACTAAAGCTACCATTTGACAACGCCTACATGACAATGGCCTTATGGCAGGGTTGCAAGAAGGAAGCCTCTTTTGAAGACAATGTACTGAAAAAGTTGTCTTGTATTCGTCAAACTACATCTGAACTACAATTGGAACCGTGTCTTGTGGCCAAATTGACATGCACATCAGCGTTTGGCGTCCGAAGAATGCAAGTAATGTTGAAAAGCACCTCATGCGTACAGTGAAACATGGTGGTGGATCTTAAATGCTTTGGGGTTGTTTTGCATCCACAGGACCTGTGGCCCTTATTAAAATAGATGGAACCATGAACTCCAGCATGTACGAAAGCATTTTGTCCAAAAACCTTGTTCCCTCTACAGGGAACCTACACCTTGGCCGCAGATGGACCTTCCAACAAGACAACGATCCCAAACATACGTCCAAAGAAACTAAGAAATGGTTGAGCACAAGATCAATGTCCTGAAGTGGCCATCTTAGTCTCCAGACCTGAATCCAATTGAACATGTGGTTTGAACTCAAAAAAGCAGTCCACAAGCATGAACCCAAGAATCTGAAGGAACTAGAACAATTCTGCATGGAGGAATGGTTGAGGATATTTGTGATTCTTGATTTTTCTGGGAAAACAATTATAATTTGTGAGCCATTCGATTGTTCGTGCCAATGCATTATTATTAAAGATCATTTTCAGAATAAAATGTAAATAAAAACGGAGCCTACTGTAAATGCAATCCATTAGTATTATTATTACTACCATCATCATTATATTATTAATAACGTTAGAATAATCAATTTTCGTTGCTATGGTGAGGGTCTATGATAGAACTGTACGACTACAGGACTGCAATAGCAGCCGTGCGGCAGTTATTAAGAGCGGAGTCTGTAAATCAGATTCTCAAATGCCTGGAGGACCGCAGCATACGCAACACTGTTGTGGTTTTCTTTCGATTGGCCGCCAAGTTGTTTGGGCTCATTTACAATCGCTGCCAATCAACGGTTGAAGCGGGGCACGTGACCTGAGCTGCTCTGGATAACATCAGGCGATCAGGCATAGGCCTGCCAAATTAAAGGAAACACGAGTAAATGATGGGTTCTGGTGGCTCTGTTATAATGTAGGGCACATTTTCCTGCCATGATTTAGGTCCACTCGACCCCTTAGTGGGCAAGGGAAACGGCAATAAATACAAAGCCATCCTGAGTGATCACCTTCATCCTATGGTGAAGCATCGCTCTCCTGATGGGAGTGTTCTCTTACAGGATGACAATGGCCCCCGTCCACAGGGCACGAGTGGTCACTGAATGCTTTAATGAGCATGAAAACGATGTAAACCATATGCCATGGCCATCTCAATCACCAGATCTCACCCCAAATGAACACTTATGGGAGATTCTGGAGCGGCATCTGAGACACTGTTTCCACCACCAGATGTTGGAATTTATCATATTTCGCCCTATTAAAATATTTTCTGTTGGTGTTTCCTTAACATTGGCAGTTACCTGTATGCATGCCTGCTGAACACACAGATACTATATGAAATTGTTACTATTAATAAGCAGCTGTAATGTGGCGGACCAACCTAAGGTGGAGCTTGTCGAGGCTTGCGTCCGCCAGGTCGTCGTTGGCTCTCTGGTGGATGTCCCTCTGGGTCTCAATCTTGTGGTCGTCCGACAGGCCGTCCACTTTGTGGATGAAGACCTCGAAGTTGATTTCGGGGTTCACCCTGTAGGCCCGGGACACTGTGAGGTGCAGTCTTCCCAGAGCCTCCACGTAGTCATCCTGCAGGGGACAGACATAAGGACAGACAGATGCACAGTGTCAAGAGGCACAAAGGCACAGTCAGACCTGTGGTCCTGGAATGCAGCATTTTCTTTTTTTTGTGCCCCGCATTCGCTGCGAAAGTTCAGACTTACCAGCGTTGAGAGACAAGCCTCTTTTGTGGACTCTTCCCCTACAACACCTGATTCAACTAATCAAGGTCTTCAATCAAGAACTTCATTAAGGTCTTCATTGAAGACCATAACTTGATTAGTTGAATCAGGTGTTTTAGTGCTGCGCTACATCAAAAACCTGCGTCCACACTGGCCCTTTGGGGGTAAGACTGGACACTCCTGTCTTAGGGAGACCAAAAATGAGCAGGGAACAACACTCCACACCATCTGAAAAAATCTTTACACATTAAAGTGTATACTAAAAATAAAGTAAACAACCTTTAAATCCAAATACACAAAGCTAATTAATGCATCACTATCGTTCATATTGAATATTATATGAACTTGCCTAGTGGTCACCCATAGCCAGGAGAACTTGCTACACTGTTACCATGATTGGGCTACTAGCTCATGCCCTTTTCTGTGATGTCACACAGTGCTTAAAACATTAGCCTACATCTCACACCACTCTTGAATCATTTACGTATCAAGGGCCGTACGGGAGCTTGCTCAAGGGTGTGACGGCCAGACACGAGCGCGTTGGAACACGCTGAAACACCTTTATTTCTACAACCAGCATTTAAACCAATCGACTACTGATCTCCGCACTGTGTGAGTGCAAGCAGTTGAGGCCAGGTGAGGGCAGTAGGTGAGGTCAGGTGGGGGTGGGGGCAGGTGAGGCCAGGTAGGGGTAGTAGGGGTAGTAGGTGAGGCCGGGTGGGGGCAGTAGGTGAGGCCAGGTGAGGGCAGGCCAGGTGAGGCCAGGTGGGGGCAGTAGGTGGCAGAAGGTTAGGGACAGATCAGGCAGACAGTGAGGTAAGGTTAGTGCAGGTAAAGGCTGGTGAGACAGGTGAGGGCAGGTACAGTCTACTTAAGACAGAAGTAGGGCCCTATGATTTCGGCGATATGGTGAACGCAAACAGAATCACAGAATCCAGGTTCTCACATGGAATTTGGCCATCCTAGGAACGGTTACAAAGGGCTACATTTTACCTTGATATTTAAATGGGGAAGTATGCCAAAATGTAATCGACAACATTTTATATCATCCGCTAGAGAACGTGATTTTAACTTACAGATCTTGAACAATAGGAAACTCCAAAGATCTGCAATCAACCCCAATGTGCCCATGTTTCCCATCATTCATATACTTTTTGATCTTTGTTACACCTGGGCAAAAGCACCGTCAGATGTGTGGACATTTTTGTCTATTAACTTACAGATCTTAACTGTAACAGGGTGCAGGGTAACAAGTATCCCCATCTGCAACGAGTTCCTAAATGTGAACTCTGCAAATTAGCAACAGTGTTCTGGAATCATATTACGTAGCCACACAAGTTCTCTGAAGTAGCCAACTAGCTAGCTCGCAACATCACACCATTTGAGCAACATGTCAGAGACCCTCACAAGCAGCTGCAACAAAAAGCACAAAAAAACCTTAGTAATAATTCAGTTTGTTTGTTCAGTTTTCACATTTCATTGTTAATATGTATAATTAAGCCATTTTAATAAAGAAGTCTAAAGTACGATGTCATATTTTCTTTATTTTTTATTGCAAAATAGAATTTACA
The DNA here is from genome assembly GCA_029706075.1 of Aldrovandia affinis. Lineage (NCBI taxonomy): Eukaryota > Metazoa > Chordata > Actinopteri > Notacanthiformes > Halosauridae > Aldrovandia > Aldrovandia affinis. The sequence continues at coordinate 2,774,000 of JAINUG010000050.1, read as the reverse complement.
GAGAACATTTTAAGGATCTTTAAACCCTAAAAAGCAGAAACATTAGGAAACCATACAACTGAAAACAGATTTCATAGGGCCATAGAGAAGGCCCTGATACACTGGAAACCAGGAAAAGTGCAGCATGACACTGTGGCTGAATCAGCACTGAAGAATTTCCATCACAATTACGCAGATTCACTTCTTAAAATCTGGTTAACAGGGACTGCAGTGCAGCTCTGTGCGCAAGGTGAGATTAACATAAACAGGACCCAAACAACAGATACGTTTGCGGTTTCAGTTAAAAATGTGGAAAAGTCAGAAACAATGCCAAAATAAAGGTGCATGAAGGGATCACATGCAAATTGCGCACTTGTTGATCTTGTTAGACTTGAAAAAAGAAAAAGAAAAAGATTTCAGTAGGCTTGGCTCGTTCAGCACTTGCAAGCAGCATCCCATGAGACAGAAGATTTGTGATCCGTTTCATCGTGTCACATACTCACTGATTGAGTTAGCCTCGATTTAGATGATGATTAAGATAAAGGTATTTTTGCCAATGAGCCTAGTTGTGCAAGTATGTGGGATTTCATTACCAGATCCATGACAAGCATGCCTGCCCTGCTCAAAAACACTCATGAGACAAAAATAAGACAGCCTTCCTACTTAGATTATATAGAAATGTAGGGACCACGGAATCATATACATCTCGAGAAAGGCACAACAGCTGTGCCATTACAGTATGCGGAGACAAACTACCACCTCAATGCCCCTTACATGTTTTTGGTTAACAGCTTTGGCATTCAGCATATTCTCTTCCTCCGGTTCACAGGGTAAGAACAATCCTTGCTTTGCCAAAAACTCCTAAAGATGTGCCCATGATTCAGATGCAAAAGCCCCTTGGACAAGTTTTCCCATCAAAGGGAGTTTTTTTTGCTTCATGGCAGCAGTGGAGGAGGTCCCTATGCACTGATCAGTGCCTCATACAAAGCAGATTCAGGGCCAATTAGGCAGTAAATTGCAGATTAACACCAGGACTATTGTGACTTCCGGTATTTTAGACTATTGACCCAACCTTAACATAACTGATCAAGTAGAAATCATAACTGTAAGATAGACTGCTTGTGATTTTTCCCAGGAAACCAATCGTGGGGCTCCAAGTCAGTGGTTCCCAAACTTTGGATCAGGAGCCAGTTGGTCAGGAGAAACATGAGGAAAACAGGCATTATACTCCCGACATCGACAACAAATCAAAGTAAACGCTGTACTGGCTAGTGTACATTTCATTTGGAATGGCCAAAATTTAACTAAAAAAATAATAATTAGACATTTTATTAAGGGAGGTTGGGGGTTGGGCAAAGAAAATGTATGTACCCATTCAGTGGGCTGTGGGTTTGGAAGGTGTGGGAGCCCCTGTTCTAAGACGACATGCATTTCTTAAATCTGAAATTGAATGATCCCCAAAGATCCCCCTCCACACTCACCTGTGCATCAATGACGAATATCAACGCCCCCGTACCCCTGAAAATCATCTCATAGTCAAAGGTGGGGTCAAAGAAGTCCACCTGCCCGGGGAAGTCCCATATCTGGAAGTTGACGAAGGAGCTGTTGGAGATATCATCCTTGTAAATCTTGTTGGTGCTCTCCAAGAAGAGCGTCTCATTGGGCGACATCTTGTGAAACACCACCTGAACACAAACACAGTTACCCAGGAGATGAAAATTAGCCATGGTTTCAAATCTGGTAGGATACATCAAATGGTAACATTTATTAAACACCATACAAAAATTATAGAGAAACATTTTTTAGCAAAGGAAAGGAGGTTAGCACTGTGCGTTCCAGTATGACGTGCCTCGCCTTTCAGCTTAGTCCGAATCGCTGACGTCAGAAGCAGAACAAGACGTCAAAGATGCAGTGCTCGCAGAAAGCCTTAGCTACGGACCTCACTGGTGTCGTGTACATGTGACGCAGTCATTCGTGCACTGGACTATGGACAAGAGGACAGTCAAAGACATAAGTGGTCCGTTAAAAGTGTGACGTTGCAAGCACGGCCAACTGCCTCCCACAAGGGATTTGGGAAGGAAATACAATCTATAGCAAACGTCTAAAGGTAAATAAAATCGAATAAGTGATAAATCAATTTTGAACATAAATCACAACATGACACCGATGTCCATTTCGGAACGCGTTTTGCAGACATGTTTTCTTCAAAACACACAATGTAAACTATTTTTGCCTTTAATAAGTCACAGTATAACTTGTGCTTATCTTATTTATTCAAGATGCTAAAATGTCTGCCTCCGCAAACAGATACAGGTTAGATAATGATTTATGATTGATCATTTCATCTTCGCTGTATCACAAAGACGACTTGATAAAACATTAAAATGTCAACCACAGTCATCAACCCTCGCATAAAAAACTGCATGCGATGAGAATGTACTTACTGGACTTAGATTCAAAAAGTGTCCATGTATAATAAATGCGTGTGGCGCATAAATATATATGAAGCATGACTTGCAATCCGGTGTAAATGTTGCTAGGTAGCCATCCATCTGTGTGTGGCTAGTCATGAAACCTGCAAATCACCACCAATATTTAAACATCCACCCTTGCTGGGTATGTTTAGCTAGATAGCAAAATAACCACGGCTAGCTTCCAAGTATTTGATGCAAGAGGAGGGACGTTGGCCAGGTGCCTCTCATTTAGGGCATCTTGTTAGCTAAATAGGTTGTACGTGCGGGTGAGGCTCGGCTAATCAATTACAGCACCGTTCCATTATACTCCAGGGAATTGTAGTGAATAAACAAATAGCTAAATAAATACCTGGCTACATAAGGGTGGATACGCTTTCAGTCACATGCCCGTTGTGCTCGGTCGTACCACTGGCAGCACTAAGGAGCTAGCTGGCTAAAAAGCTAGCTATCCAAAGCACCTGCATTCCACCTGGAAGCGTACCTTGTGAATTTCACCGGGGCCCTGCACACAAGCCATTCCTGTAGCTGTACCTTGTGGGAAGGGCCCGCAGTCTGAACGCTGTCAAGTAACATAAAGAGAAGCCCAACTGCTACCTACATTTAGATGACTAGCCACCTATTTGGCTGATGGTAACAAGCTAGACGCTAGCAGCGCTTGATCCAACTACCAGAACGTTGGTATAAAAAAAGTAGCGAGCTAGTTAAGTCAGTCAACGCCAATATAACCTCTACGGACATAGCACTGCGTGTAATTTATGGGTAAATTATTTTAGTAGCTAAAATAGCCGACTAGCTCACCGTTAACTGTCCGTAATATTGTGGGCTTGCTAGCAAGAAATCAGTTTCAATTTGTCAGCTGATTATAGCTACAACGTTAGCGAACTAGATGGCTAGAGTGATACAGCCAAAAAGGCGTTATGTAAAGGCAACAGCAGAAGTCCGTTCGCCTCTCACACGGTTTGTCTTCCTACCTTCTGAATTGACGATTTGCCACTCCGTCGTAATCCCATTAATAATATCCTCGGTTTGCTATCGGAGGGCGCCGGGCTGTCCTCGATGTCCCCCTCTTCCACTCCATAGCCAAAATCTTTCGGGAACGAGTCCACTACCCCGTAGCTACCCGCCAGCGGCTCCTCGAACTGAATAGACATTTTGACCCGACGATGCTCGATTCCCCAATCCCCCCCTTTTCCCTTGTTTTAGTCTCGAATTCCCTCCTTCACCATCGACATCCGCCAAAAGAATAGTTTTGCAAGTATTTATTTTAATGCCTGTCCAACTAATATAACAGAGAACAAGGTAGAGTTCTCTGTCTACTCCTTTAAATCTTTGGGTCCCCGTGTTTCCCTTTCAACGAAATCCATCGCTTGGACCCACCTCCGATTGTTCCATTGGTCGACTTTCTGACAACTTGAATGGTAATTCGTTAGAAACCGTGTCACTCTGGGCACCCCTGAACAAGCAGGGTGGTTCATCTCGTGTCATATGTTTTGCAGTCACCTGACTCGGCGGACTGGTGTGTGAGCTTGTTTTGTATGACCTTTCACCTGGAGACTATCCTAGCTGCAAAGTGTACATTTTTTTGTTTTGCACGTGAGAAAAGAGTAGCCCAACTTAAAAACGTCCCACTGCCATAAAGTCATTCTTAACTATTATAATTAAAAGTATAATGATTACTATTATTCACACTTTGTGTTATAATTCCCTTAACATTACAGGAGCCTTATGTATTTTGTAAGTAGGCATGCAAATGACAATCGTTGGAGTTACTTTGCACTGCTTTAAATCCTTAAAGCTTAATTATATTATTTTATGAAACTAACTTTAGATATTTTCCATGGAATGCTGTTTGTATGTACCAGGTTATGAAAAAGAGTTAATGGCTCTGCGTGTGAGAGATTCAGCTTCCTGACACTGTGTTTTGGCATGGTAATGTATCCCCAGTGTCAATCAAGCTAGTAACATTATTGATCCATAAGCAGTTTTTAGGGTGAGATAAATGAATTGGGGGTGGGGGGTATCAATATTGCAGCCACACCCCTGTGTTTACCTATGTTATACTATGACTATAACCATGTCCTGGGTTTAAAGGTTCTCATCCAGACATTTAAAATATTCTAGAGAGTTAAGACTTTATCTTAACATGGATCCTCTGCATACCTTTCATGCTTTGCTCAATGATTGTCAAAATGTTGTACATTTGCATCTATCTCCATTATTGTTTATAAATGCAGTTTAATGTACACAATTCTTTGTTTATTTGTCAGGGACAAAGCAATACAGAATTGCTTTGTATTTTTACACAATACAATTACACATAATTTTTACCATTTAAAAAAACAAGCACCAGATGCATTACGTTACGAGTTTGTTGCCAAAGTTTAATTTTCAAAACTTGCCCCCAAAAAAAAAAAAAAAACACAGAAAAATAAAAGTATGCATCAAGAAATATAAACAAAGAAAACACCTGCACAAACATACAAAAAAGTACATCCACTTTGTACAGCAAAACATTGGCAGTCAACTTGTCATTTTTGTATCCAAGGAACACTGCATGGTGCATGCCCACGGAAACACTTGCAACAATTGTGTAATCAGTTTGGATGACCCCATTTGGTGCTTTGTCATGGTGATATGAGTGAAAAACACGTAACTCTGTGTGCCTTTACCCCTAGTGGCCAGCTTTTTGCCACCGCATTTTGGACTTAAAACATCACAAACTCTGAGTTGTGTTATGCCCGTAATCAACATAGACAGTTATACTTACATTTATTATTCATTTACCTTTATTTCACCAGGTAGGTCAACTGATTTCTCATTTGCGTTGATAACCTGGGAAATCAAAGTGGGTAAGGAGTGGAAGGGATTGTGTAGCCAATCAGATGTAGGGGGTGATTAGGTGGCCAGAGAGCCATTCTGTGAGAATTTGACCAGGACATCAGAGTTAATGACCACAGTGAGTCAGGGCCTCAGTTTAAGGTGTCATCCAAAGGACGGCACTTTCTGCAGCACAGTGTCCCCATCTATTTAGTCCGGAGGGAAGACAGCCCTCTACTGCCCACTAACTCAGCCTCTGTAGCTCCGCGACCCTGAAAATATGACCTGCAAAAGCACCTGAAAGCTACCTTCATGCCTGGAGAAACTCTCTTGTAGGTGCTGTGGTGTGCATATCTACAATGGCATCTATTGTATTGTCTGATACCCATTACTGATCTCTTTGATGCAGGACTGCTTGAGAAAATACATTTTTATTTTTATTTTATTTAACCTTTATTTTGACTGGGAAGGTCTCACTGAGACTAGGTCTATTTTACAGGAGAGATCTGTTAACAAGCGTATATAAAAATTTTAAAAATTAAAACAATAGAGAATACAATACAGACAAAATACAATACTTGAAAACAAGTGCATTCCTCTATGACATAGTCCTCAATGTGGTGTTGGTGATCCAACAGGGAGAACTTTTATTATTTTCCTCCTCGGGTTAGGGCTTGCCTCGGTCAGAAAGGCCTTACATGTACCTGGTGACGACCATACCTGAGATGTCTATGCAGGGAGGAGCATTGCCTGTTACCCACCCGCCCCAAATTAAATGAGGAACTCAGGGTTTCTCAGACTTTTCCCCCAAAATATGCAGGTTTTCCACTAGAGCCTGGGTTTGAGTCCTGTTATCTTTTTACAACCTCAGTCCAAAAGAGTGAGTTTTGCACAAATTGTACTTGATTTATAAATTATTGTGGATGTAAAAATCTAAACTGATGGCATGCCTTTTCATCTCATGTGTTGTGTCTAGAGGTGTTGCACAAAAGTTTATGAACTGTTTTTCTGAGTTTGAAGCTGCAGCCAAAAACCCAAAAGGAGGGCGTTTGTTGTAACATACTATGGCCAAGAGAGGGCACCATAAGTTCAATACTGTAATGTTAAGCCCTAAACAGAGTTCTGTGTGAAATGAAAAGCAACTCATGCATATGCGTCGCAAAGGTTTCTGTTGTGTTGTTGTCCTTCGAGCATGTAGAGGCCTTTACTGGTAGTTTACCAGAACCTTTAACTACACTTTCTCGTGTATATGTCAGCTATGTGATTAAATCATTAATTTAAAGTAGTGAACAATAATAAGAACAACATCCAATCGTTATTGGATATATGTCATTGTTTTTAAATAAACAAGATGACTAAAATGCAGTAAGCAGTAAAATGTATTATTAATAATAAGTTAGAATGGTAGCGATTTAGACACATTATAAGGAATTAAGAAAGCATCCCATAAATAGTTGCTAGTGGTTACCGTTTGTTGTGTTTTGCGCAGACTCCAAGGTGCTTCCTCGCTTTCGCCAAAGCCAGGGGAGCATGCTCAAACCGGTGATTTCACCACTTCCAAATTAGCTAGCTAGCTGGCTGTGGTGATTTAGAAACAGAAACTTTAGATAGATAGATAGCTAACGCAAACTCACAGTCATGGCGCATTACAGAGTAAGTGTATCATATGTATTATTAGCGATATATAGCGAATGCTATTTGTACATGCTCGTTAGTGTTCGAAATATAATTTATTTCATGGTTCGTTTCGCAATGTATTGCTGGCTAGCATGCTATTTATATCGACCGAGAAGTTGGCTTGCCCGTTAGCCACCCAGCTATATTTGATCATTAATGAGCTAGATAGTGCTAACAGCAAGATTGTTTGTTTGTTTGTTTGGTATGCTACCGCGCATGGTTGTAGTGCTATATCGCATAGGAAAACAGCAAAGGGCGTTCCTTCTGCTTCCAACTACGGTTAGAAAGCTAGTAAGCTAGTGGATACCAGCTTGCTAGCAGCGTTGGCTAACGTCAACTGGCTAGCCAACTAAAGTTGTTAGCTAATTATTCCTTAGCTTTTTAGTTTGCTAAATTACCACTACATTAATTTATGACGAAGTCATAGAACTCGACCGATAAGGCTGGCTAACTATCATCGTTCCCTTCGTCTCCTCGACATCGCAGCGTCAAAGCCGACAGGCAGCGGGGCTCCAACATACAACGCTTGGAAGTTTTTGTCCTTAGTAGGCTACCACACAGAACGCGGCATCTCGTTTCCGATTACTTTTTATGCTTCCTTAACGTAGGAATGGACGGAAATGTTATTCCAGATAGTCGTATACGAAGGCTTATAAATTCTAGTTTTATTTACGCAGAACATGTAATTTATATGTTCATGTAATTACATGTAATTTACTGCCATGTTTGGATAATGAATCAGGAAGTCTTTTTCATTCGTGGGAAAGTGAATATTCTACCATAAGACTGTCGTCTTTGATGACAATAAAATGGTTTATTTATTTATGTATTTATTTATGTATGTGTATATATATATATATATATATATATATATATATATAATATATATACACACACACACACACATGCATACATACATACACACATAGACACGGAATTGACTTGCACCTGTAAAATGCCATTATAAAGTTACTCAACTGGTTTTTATGAACTAAATACACACATGATACAAATAGGCACGGCTGTATTTGCATTTAGTTCCATTTGTTTAGTTGGATTTACGAATGCATTTGTCTATTCTCTTGTTTTTAGGCCTCCGAATCCAAACGTGAACAGTTCCGGAGGTACCTGGAGAAAGCCGGTGTGCTTGACAGTCTCACTAGTGGTAGGCTGCCTCTTGGACATTTCGGGGTAGTGACTTCGCGGACATACAATACGGTTACAAGCTGTGATGTAAATTTAAATGTACATTTTCTCTTTCCTCCACAGTGCTGATAGCTTTGTACGAAGAGAATGAAAAACCCAACAATGCTCTGGAGTATCCTTTAGGAAAACTACCCGCAAATCTTTTCTTAGCATTACTGTAACATTTCAGTTCTTTCTGAACTACTAACACCCACTACCACAGTGGTTCCGAAAATCGGTCCTGGGGACCCACTGTCTATGCTTGTTTTCATTCCAACCATAATTGCAACTTCTGAGTTGTAACTTGCTGTTAACTGTTCTTAATTAGACACTTTTAATTTCTATTAAAAGCATGGTTTACTCTCAAGGCCATATTATGTCAGAAATAGCTGTGGATGCCATGAACAATAAATGTCCCATATTCACATGGTCAGTCAGGTCAACTAATGCTCTCATTTTCTGTAATGTGCCATATGACACATGATTCCTTTAGAGTGAGGACACCTGATTGCTGAAACTAAACCATTTGTGGAAAATGAAGAGTTCAATGACAGAGCAAATGGCAACGAGCCGAATCTGCATTGTGTTACATTCATTTTGAGGAAAAAATGACGGTAGAACTTACATGTTTTCAAACCTCCTTAATTGATCACGAGATTGTCTGTAAAAAAAAAAAAAAACAGCATACACAGTGATCCCCCAGAACCGAGTTTGGGAACCAATACCAGATCTGAGGAGTCTTCTCCTGCCAGATTGCTGAAGCTAAGCGGGGGTGGGCTTCATTAGTACATGAACGGGAGATGGCTGATGAAACCAGGTCATTAATGGAAGTTGGTTCCTGGTCGGCCACTAGGGGGCAATCTTCCTTATGGAGCACAGCTATATTTTAACATACGCAATGCCAGAGAGCAAATTGTCTTATTATGTAACGTTCATGGATAATCTATCTACATTACAAACGGACAGGCTCCAGTTTCTGTGACATCTCTGGACATTTGAGTTGGATGTGTGTCCACCCACAGAGCTTAAACCACCGCAGAAATAATAATAAATAGTAATCATTCATAATAATTTAAAAATGAGTTCAGTGCAGACAATAATGAGTTGAAGTTCTTGGATGAAATGAAAGCCTGCTCAAATGAAAGCCTCATCAGTACTAAAACGGATGACCCACTCCTGATATATGGTGGACCACTAAATGCCAGCATAGTTTTTAGACCTGGGGCTTATATTGTTGCACTGCATGCATCATTAACTTTAAGCTCTGAGTTGGTGCTTGTGCTTTTAAAAGTTTATTTCAATAAAGTTGGTTCAGATTCAAATGAGGAAGTGTTGGGACGATGCCTTAACCTGTGCACCAGTTTCCTGAAACAGCACCTTGGAGTGGCAAGCCCCGAGCCAGCAGAAGGCGAGGCACTGCGTCTGGAGCTGGCCGATCTGCGCCAGAAGCACGATCTCCTGGTGGAGGAAAACAAAGACCTAAAGAACCGGGTATTTACATATGGGTTTATCGTAGTGGCTTTCCTAGATTTGACTTGCGTTAAAGAGCGTATAAAAAACTTCTTTTTTTTTGTCTCACCCTTTTTCCACAGCTTTTGAAATACGAGCCTGCGCAAGAAGATGGAATGACTGAATAAGGCTATATCCATGGGATGCAGCAATAGTTCAATCATTTTTTGTCCTGCTCTTTTGTTGTTGTTGTTGCTCTCTCTTTCTGACGACCACTTGAAAATAAGCCAACACTGGAAATGCAAGGGATTTTCTGTAGTTCTGTAAATAGTAGATACAAGCAGGTTTTTTTCTATACGATATTGACATTTCTATACAACTGACACTTTTAGTTTGATTATATTTATTTTGTACGTGTGCGGGGGGTCAATACATGGGTTTTGTGCACAGAATGAGTGTCCTGTGTTTGTTGAAGTTGGCTCATGTGTATGACAAGTTGTCGGTTGTCCATAGCAAGGGCATGCTGCTGGTTTGGAATCACATGGTTAAGCCATGACCTTGATGAAGAAGAAGGTATTGTTCACCACCTTCATATGCAGTGCTTTCTATTGGGTGTGACCAGCTTTTTAATCATCGGTGAAGCAGGGTTTCTAAGGCTTAAAAACTTGATAGTGTTTTTAAAAAAATGAAAATATGAAAGGCAAGGTCTTTGCTCAATACTAAATAACATTGACAAAATGTAAAACAAAAATTGTTATATGGGGTAATCTGGCACTGCCCAGAGGGGGGATGTAAAATGAGAAACAAATTATTTAATGTATTAATTCAATCACAGTAATACCAAATGCATTTCAAAAAGCTCATTTATAAAACAAGAAAATGTTCAGATACTTTCTACGTGATCAAACAATGTGGACCTTGTAATACTTTTATTTTTTTTTTATTTTTTTTTACAAAAACATGATTCATCACACAAGTGGTATGAAATACTAGATCTGTACCTAATTTTCCAAAGGTACTGCAAATGTACCCAAAGGTCATGCCTGCCAAATATGTATAGCATATAATACAAAATATCCAGTAAGCCATAGGCCACGATTACAGCAATGCTTCTTTTAAGGACGGAAATATCTTTAGGAAGGTAGTCTATGACTAGAACTTCTGGAAAGGGAAGTTAGTGAGATTGGTTTCCTGCAATCTGATTGGTTCTAGCAAGTTTTAGTCAGTGTTAAGTTGGTTTACATTACATTACAGGCATTTAGCAGATGATCTTATCCAGAGCGACTTACAGTTTACATTTATTTACATACAATCAATTTATACAGCTGGATATTTACTGAAGCAATTCAGGTGCAAGTACCTTGTTCAAGGGTACAATGGCAGTGCCCCAACCTGAGAATCAAACCTACATGCCCAGTTTCCTAACCATTATTCACTGCCTGGTTTGAATCGCCTTTTCCAATTGGATCCCCACTTACACGAGATCATGGTTTGAGGATGAGAGTTTCAGACAAATGGTCAGTTACCTCACTTCACCATTTGTTTGTTCAAAAATCACGTCCTCTAAAGTTGGCCAACCGGACGTACGGGGGGGTAGGCAAAATTGAAATATCAAATGAAAAAGGACTAAAAAGGAATCTACATATGTTTCCTATCAACTTCATTACTAAAGTTTCTAAAGCAACGTGAGGGATCTAACTGATTTTGAAAGAGGTCAAATAGTTGGGGCCAAATTTGCAGTCACAGAACCGGCAAAATTATTTGTGTCGGGGAACAGTGTCAAATCATGATGGCATACGCTAAACGGGGAAAAACTGCATAAGGAAAGAGGAATATGGTCACAAGTTGAAGCTAACCAACGGATAGACGGACACAACAGGATAATTGATAAAAACCACAAATGGGCTACAAAAGAACTGAATTGACACCTCCGTGACCCATTCTCAACAAAACCTATGTTGTGAGCTTCACAAAGTTGATATTTATGGTCGGGCTGCCATTCAGAGATCGTTTGTAACCAAAACCAATGTGCAATAACCTGCTGAGCACAAAACCTGGACATCTGAGCAGTGGAAGAAAGTAATATGGTCTGATGAGTACATTTTTTACTCTTTCCTACATCTGGACAGGTTTATGTTTGGAGGAAGTCAAAGGAAGCCTTCAACCCACATTGCCTGTTCAAAAGTCTTAAACATAATGGTGGATCTGTTATGGTATGGGCAGCCATCTTGTGGGAATCGCTGGGTCCGATTATTACAAATTGAGGCATGGATGTTGAATTGGCATAGATATCTTGCAGTAGCGCTTTAGCTATGTTGTTGGTACACTCACTGGTCTGGGAGTGTTGTTAGGCAGATCTGTGTCACTGTTGCTCATAAAACACATGTGGATGCACTTATGTAGGCGAAGGAGGGATTCATGGGAAGGTGGGGGAGTCCAACGGCAGCTGCTGCCAGCAGGAGCGTGCATAGGGACTGGATAAATAAATATATAATATAATATATGCCATTTAGCAGACGCTTTTATCCAAAGCAACTTACAGTAGTGAATGCATACATACATGTGGTCCCAGCAGGAATTGAACCCACAACCTAAGCATTGCCAACACCGTGCTCTACCAACTGAGCCACACAGAACCGAATGACGAATGACTAGTCTGCTAAATGACTAAGGTAATGTACTCTTCATGGTAGAATTACGGCCAAGGAATACGAAGCCGATTTAGATGACCAGGCTGTTTCCTCAAGATGCTCCCATATTCCAAGACGACAACACCCGCACGCACACTACTGAAGGTAGGGTGGCAGTATACTAGGGTGGTTAGGGAATCAGGCCTGTAACACAAAGGTTGCTGGTTCAGCTCCCAGCTGGGGCACTGCTGTAGTTCCATTGAGCAAGGTACTTTACCTGAATTGCTTCAGTAATATCCAGCTGTATGATGGTTTGTAAATTGTGTAAGTTGCTCTATATAAGAGCATCTGCTATATTTTAAGCTAAAGTCAACAGGGCTGTGGGCACTGGGCCAAAGTGGCTGATTAAAGGGTAACTCAGAGCTTACAGGGCTTGCCGTGTCTCTGCTAATACAGCGTATATCACTGCATATACATCAAATATTACTGCTTACATAGTGCATATTACTGCTTATACAGTGCATATTACTGTTTATAGAGTGCATATTGCCACTTATACAGATTACATAACATTACAGGAATTTAGCAGACACTCTTATCCAGAGCAATTTACACAGCATATTTACTGAAGCAGTTCCTTGCTCAACGGTACAACGGCAGTGCCCCAACCTGGGAATTAAACCTACAACCTTTGTGTTACAAGCCAAGTCTCAAGCCAAGCTGCCCCCATGCAGCACATTAGATAGACACTGGTGGTAGGATGGTTTTCCAGACGGTCGCAGAATCAATAGTGTAGCATCCGGCCCCACCACACCACCAACAGACAGAGATAAGGCGTCCAAACCAGAGCTCAGATCTGCAGGTCAGTGGCAGCCCACCTGTTGCTGTTGTTACTCGCCAATGACACCCGGCGGGCGGGCGAGAGCGTCCTTGGGCTGTCGGCGCCTGCGCGGCTGTGCCGGGACTCGGAGCTGGACTCCTCCACCGACTCCGGGGTCCTAGGCCGGCCCAGCCGCTTGGGGTCCAACTTGGTGGCGGCCCGGGTGCGGCCCGCGGGGAAGCGGGTCCTGGCACCCCCACCGGCGACGGCGTCACCGCTGGAGGTGTTCCCCTCCACCACAGTGGAGCAGTTCCAGGGTGCGCTGGCCCATCTGGGCCTTCGCCCACCCCCCGCCAGCAAGGTGGGGCAGGCGGAGGCATGGGAGGAGTCCCCCGGCAAGGAGGGGTATTCCAGCGCCTCGCGGTGGGGGGCGGCGACGGGCTCCTCCTCTTGCTTGGGCGGGCTGGCGGAGTCGATGTCGATGGGCGGTGAGTTCGTCTCGCTGCTGGTGTTGTTGGAGTCGCTGTTGTGCTCGGCAGGGCCGGGCAGGGGCTCCTTGCCATCCGTTGGCCCCACCTGCTTGACGGGCGTGAAGGCGGAGGAAGGATTCACGAGCGGAGGGAAGGCAGGAGAGTCAGACGGCTGCTGCTGCTTCTCCTTCTCCAGCAGGAGCGTGTATCCGCTGGGCGCCGTGGGAATGGTGACCTTGCGCCCCACGGAGGTCCCCACACACATCTGGGGCACCATTGAGTTCTTCTTGGACTTGCTGACTGTGTAGCAGTCGTCCAGCTCATCCCTCAGGTGCGGGTAGTAGTCCAGGATGCCCTTCTTCAGCTTCTTGTAGCCCAGGTGCAGGATCTCCAGGATGTTGAGGAAGAGGGAGACGGCGGCAATGCACAGCATGAACACCATGAAGACACTCTTCTCCGTGGGCCGGGAGATGAAGCAGTCCACGGCGTTTGGGCAGGGCTCGCGCTCGCACTTGTAGAGCGGGTCCAGGTGGAAGCCGTAGAGCAGGTACTGGCCCGTCATGAAGCCCACCTCCACGGCAGAGCGGGTGACAATGTGCACCACGTATGTGCGCAGCAGGGAGCCCCGCAGCGGCGCCTTGTTCAGCTTGCGCTGCTCCAGCTGGCGAAGCTCGCGCTCCAGCCGCCGCCGCAACTCCGCCACGTCCGCGTCCGCTGCCTCCAGCTCCCGCCGCAGCTGTCCTTTCTTCCGCTGCCGCTCCTTCTCCAGCGCCCGCAGACGGTACAGGGCATGACCCATGTAAACCAGCGAGGGCGCAGACACGAAGATCACCTGCGATAAGTACATTCTGTTAACCCTTTGAGGAGTGGAGTTTTTTCGAGAGTTCTAGTTCTAATTCACAGTGCTCTATTCTGGAATTGTACAGTTCTTCCAGGGTGCCATTAGCGGCCCTTAATGATGTCATCAATTAGAATCAACTAGAATGTTACAGCAGGACTGTAGAATAAACATCACACTGTGACAGTACTCCTCATATGGTTAAGACCCAAATCAGACGGGTAAAAGAGCATTCACTTTCAGAGCAGTAGATGCATGGAATAACCTGACAAATGCTTTCAGAAACATGTCAATAAGTTATTTTAAGAAACAATTGTAATATGTTAATTAAAACTGTTATTGTACAACAGTGCATATGAGAAAAATGTACTTCATTATCGATATAATAATAACATTTCACTATTTTTATTTGCATGATCATTTATTTTGCCTAATTATTTTCCACTTGCTATTGTTGGTTATTTCTGTCTTCAATTTTAATATAGTTCACTTTGTTTTTATTTTTATCTATTGTATACTGCATGTTGATTGCTGTAGGACTCTTGGAAGATTGGGCGATAGACTAAGAGATCCCAAAATAAACAAACAAACAAATTCTGCTGCAGCTGATGTGCTAGCTTTAACAATGTGCAATGTTAGTTAGCATTGCCAATGACAGCGCATTGTGGGAGACAGATCTGGTGAACCTGCAAATTCTTCATAAGTGAGCTAGAAAGCTAGCTAGCTACCTAAAAAGTGAGCTAAAGCAATTAAATGCGCTTTAACATTTGCACATTAAATGATCAGAAAGCAGATCATATTTTATCCATTTAAAACATCAACAAGTTAAGAGTCACAAACATTTAGTTGACTTCACTCAAATTGACATAAATTTAGGCTACTACTGAACTTTTCCTGACATTTCCTGTATGGGATTCTTTTTCACCAGTGAACAAACAAACCTGCAGCACCCAGTAGCGGATGAGGGAGACGGGGAAGGCACGGTCGTAGCACACGTTGCGGCAGCCCGGCTGTTCCGTGTTGCAGACGAACTCGGACTGCTCGTCGTTCCACACGTCCTCCGCCGCCACACCCAGCACCAGCATGCGAAAGATGAAGAGGATGGTGAGCCAGATCTTGCCCACCATGGTGGAGTGGATGTGGACCTCCTCCAGGATCCCGCCCAGGAAGTTCCAGTCCCCCATCTTGCTGTGCCTGGCAGAGTCACAGGCGTGGGGCGGGAAAGCAGGCAGAGCGGGAGGGGAGGTAAGGTAGAGAGAGAGAGAAGAGGATCAAATGATTGGGTTTGAAGAGAGAATAAGATGGTGTCATATTGTGGGAAAAGATGATATCGAAACATCCTAAATCAGTGGTGTCCCAATTTTATCTGAGAAGGGCTTGTTCTAGCCCAGGCCAAAAACACCTGACTAAGCTTGTCAAAAAATAATGGTCTTCAATCAAGACCTCAATTAGTGGAATCAGGTGCTTTAGTGTTGAGCTATGACAAAAACTGCACCGACACTGGCCCTTCTCAGATAAATTTGGGACAAATGTAATTATTTGTATTAATCTGCTTGATTGAGACCTTATCCATTACACCTGAGGTAACATGAAATTACAGGCATTTAGCAGACACTCTTATCCAGAGCAACTTACAGTTACATTTATTAACATACAATCCATTCATACAGCTGGATATTTTACTGAAGCAACTCAGATTAAGTACTTTACCCAAGGGTACAATGGCAGTGCCCCACCTGGGAATCAAACCTGCAACCTCTGAGTTACAAGCCCAGTTCCCTAACCATTATACTACATTGCCACCACAGTAACCCACCCCTCTGAGCACAGGACCCACTTTAAAAAAAGCAAATACATGTTCTGTGACCCACTCCTTATTAAAATGATTCCTTATTATTTTTTTAACATTTAAAACAACTACTTAGATTGTAAATAGTGCAGCTCAAGTAGCTCGTGCAGTTTAATTTGCCTGGTGGCTATGGAAAGCGTGTTACATACAGTAAGTCATTTTTTTTTTTTTACCTAAATGTAACTAATGATCCCCGATCCACAGTTTGAGAATAACCACATTAAACCACCTTCTGAATATCAGGGTATTGGAATTAGAACCCTTTAAACCGAGAACTGCCAATGGAATGCAAACTTACCAATACCTTACGGTAAACACTCATATGATATCGCAATTATGTCTGGAGTGACTGATTGATTGGTTCGCGACCCTTTCTATCGACTTATAAAGGAATGCATTTTTCTGTGTCTGCGTATGTTTGTCCGTGAATTTTCACTTACGATACATAGAACTTGGAACACGGTTTTACGCAACCGTTATTACACACATACATTAATCAAAGCGTGTATTTAAATTAAAAAAGATTTCATGCAAGCATGGTTAACGGAGTAAGCTATCTGGTAGCCTCACTGCCGAATGCATCTTTGTGCTCAGTGACTTGAGATAATTCTGTGCGTATCTTTTCTTTTTCCACGGAACTTTTCTCTATCTTCGCAAATTCGTGTAAAAAAAAAGAAAGAAAAGAAAATACAATACATCTAAAATGTATAACCGATGTTTTAGCTACCAATAACTTTAAAGTCTGGTTTATTAATTCATTGCGTTTACTACATGTGTTAATGTTGATGAGAAATCCATTATATAGCTATAATATTAAGGACAGTGTCATCATCTTGACCGCGAAGTGCAGTTTTCGCTTAAGCTTAAACTCAAGAGACTTGAACGAACAACATTGTTAAAACCTTATAGCATAAATTAACAGAGGAACAGCAACTTACCTTTCGTGCGTAAAACATAAATTACATATGAAAACACTGCGGGGTTTGACACTCCATGGTACCGATTAACCCAATGTACAGTACATCACATCACTAAAACACGAGGGACACACCATACGCCATAAAGAGTAAACAACCAACAAACACAACTGGCACGCCGTTACCCCATTCACAACTACAGTTTCCCTTAACGTTAGACCTACTTATAGTTCTATTCCCATAAAAAATAAAGCGATTTCTCTCCTCTGTACGAACTTATAGACAGGCAGGAGAAATCAATGTCAGTCATTGCCGTTTACCTTGCAGCAGTGTGGACAGACTGCCGGTGATTTAAATCCCCGCGGGTCATTCATGCGCAACTGGGCCGCCAAAATATTCAAAATCGTTGCTGCATCTATCCCTTGCACATGGGCTCGTTTTCACCTGAACTTGGGTGACCCTCCCGTCAGTCTCCCTGTTTGTGCTGACTGCAGGAGAGCGCTTCTGGACTACGCAAGGAGCTGGCTCGTGGAATCCCGGGCTTCGTGTATTGAGCCTGTCAATAGACAGAAATTAACGCCTAGTGTCCCACAAAAAAATCGATTGAGTGTCGCGTGCTCGCCCCAGTTTGTAAACAACGAGGCATTAATTGCACGACTGTTGAGCAGAGTTTGCAAACACCGGTGCCAACATTTGTATATAGGAATGTAACGCTGCGCAATCTAGCAATAGTAAATACATTTTTCTGCTCAATATCTCCAGGTCTGCATCACCGTCGACGTAATATGGGATTTTATGGCTTTGCATTACACCACTGAACAGGGGTTACAGCACGATCAAATCAAACGCAAAACCACTTAATGCAGTGTTGTGCACGAGAAGCATTAATGGTTATGTAAAGCAGTGGTTTTCAACCTCGGCCCTGGGGGCTAACTGTGTATGCTGGTTTTCGTTCCAACCAATCTCTTGATTAATTAAGGTTGTTGAAAACATGTACTTCAGTTCCATTATTTTGTGCTGAAACAGATTTTTAACACAATGCAGGTTTGGCTCATTGCCATTTGCTTTGACTTTGTGCTCTTCACTTTCCACAAAATGGGTTAGTTTAATTGACCAGGTGTCCACACGTTCAAAATCTAACAGAAAATGAAAGCAATAGTTGTCTGAGAGCTAATATGACTGATTAAAAGCCATTAAATGAATATAGAATAGTCATTCTTTGTAACATGAATATTTGTTTCTGACATAATGTGGCCTAAAGAGGGTAAATCATCCCTCACTGAACATGTGTCAAAAACAATCAAAAACAATTAACAGCTTGTTATACTTCAGGAAAGGCACTTATGGTTGGAATGAAAACAAGCATACACAGTGGGCACACTTTTTTTAAAGTAAAGAATTTGATATGAGGACCTTTCCAGAGGGACCAGAATGTTATATGTATTGCAATATTTTTGTTGACTTGTAATATTCAGATTTTCTCATTTAAATATTTTCTTATGTTAAAACTGATATCTTTCTGCCTTCTGGGGCTAATCCTGTTGATGTTCTGTAGCCAATGATGAGCAACTGTTAATGGATTGCAAAACTACAGATAAGCACATGAGTAAACATAAATACAGAGTATTTTATTTTGTTATAACAATAATAATAATAATATTGTTTCATATTTTTTGTGAAGCACTTTGGGCTGCAATCAATTCCATGAAAGGTGCTGTACAAATAAAGTTTATTATTATTATTATTATTATTATTATTATTATTATTATTATTATTATAGTAGCACAGTAAAACAGAAACAGACCAAAGTGTAATGAAAGTGCAACCAATAGTCCAAAGTTATCTCCTCATTGAACTTTCTCTAGAGTAACAAGGGCTATTTCCAGAATGTCCATGGCTAGTCTATGAGAAAAGACAGTGAGATGAGGGCTGTGCCCGGCAGCACCTTCTGACACCATTAATTAATGTTCATGGGGTGTTGTTTTATTCCATCCATTTTTCCCTTGTGCCCACCCACCCAAAACACACACACACACACACACACACACACACACACACACACACACACACACACACACTCTGCAGTACTACAATAGGGCCTGACTTTTCCACAGCCACATAGTGCTCTTCCGATCAATACGTTTTCCCCTGCTCTGCGATCAATCGGTCATGTCCGATTTCATACTCAGTTGGTTACCCCCTGAATGTAATTAAGTTGTTCCTGTGAGCTGTAGCTATGTTTTATTCCATTTGCAGGAAATCGATGGTGGCGCAGACTTGCTGCACTTGCTAAGTATACTGGTTTATTGAAACCCGGAGTAGCGGTGCAACTGCCTCCATTTTGTGTCTGAAAATGGCCGAACGTATGGAATAATGTGGGACATATGGACTATGGAATGCTGTGGAATTTGGTGGGTGTGGGAATTATTTTTCATTCTGACCTCACAATTCTTTTTTAGTTACAAGTAAATGACAACACTCCATGGTCACTGATTAAATGAAATCCATTGTTTGCAATGTCTGTTCTGGCAGGCTCATTGCAGGGTACTGTTGGGATTGGATGTACCATGACTCAGTACCATGCCCAGTGTTATAGGAGACCTAAGACTGAGCTCATTGCTTACACTTCTGATGGCAAAGACATTGTATTAAATAGGCTGTCAACTGGATGTAGTGGATGGTCCATGGGAAAGTTCTAGAACATGTCCAAGCACAAGCACGCATTGGATTAGTTTTTTTCCTAAAACTGGATTTATGTATTAAAAAAAGACAGCCTTGATCCACTTATTTTTCTTTTTGCATGACCCTGCAGTCGGAGTCCTTGACCTTATAACCACATGCCCCCCAAAATATTGCTCTTAATTGTGCTCTTGTGGTTGCTGAGCATGGTGGCTTGTTTGAGAAGAAACCCTAAATTAATGATCAGGCTGGAAACAAACAGAGTATGCCTAATGGAGAGGGAGAGATTAGGAGTGAGGGAGGGTTTTGGCCGAGACCAGACAAAGTTACCCCCTTTGCCCCAAAACATCACTCTGCTCCTATAGCTGTTTCTTATGAAGCGGCTCCTGTCGTCTTAGGACAGGCTCCTATAACTGTCTCTTAGAAGATGGCTCCTATATGATTATAATTAGGTAATGATGTACATACCAGATACTTTGGACTTAACGTGTAAATGTTTTTCTTCTCAGTTATGTCTGTGTTTATAATGTGTGCAGTTGTTTGTATAGGATTGTATTCTCTCAAACTCCCAAGAAGGCCTAAAGTTGCACCTATGGTTTTGAAGCAATTAGAGTGGAAAAACATTTTTTAATTAGTATATATATATATATATATTTAAAAATTATTAAATGAAAATGCCCATGTCTGAATCAATGTGGCAGTTCCGGAAACAATGGAACATTCTGTAAAACTGAGCCGAGTGGCGCCCGTCATTGAAGGCATGATCAATGTTCTTTTTTAAAAAGCTACTGTAAGCTAATTACAGGGTGTGGTGTGGGGTGGGGGTTAAAGAACACGCTGGGGGGTGGTACTGTGTGTCAGGTCAGGTCACCACGTGACCTCCACCCAGTTACAGAAAGCCCAGCCCCGCCCTCCACTCAAACGTATTGGTACAAAATATCACTCTCTCACATTATGGTAATGCCATAGCAACAGCCGACCAACCCCCAGATATAAAGTTAACCATACTGTGACCAATAAACAGGCACTGTGTGCCTGGTTGGTGCTTATGTTCCATTAAAATGAAACCCTGCAAAATGCTTGTGGATGGCTATACCAAGCATACTGTACTCATGTACAGCTTGCTAGCAAGTACTGCAGTATGTCCCCAAACATGATTATTTACAATACAATATTTAATTTATTTAATATTTAATAATTCTTTATTTGTTAGTTTGGTTGTGGATACTCTTTTCCAGAGTGACTTACTGTACAAACCCATCAGGGTAATGAACACTTTGTATAGGGCTTCCCAAAGTACAGGGGACCCCCCGAATGTGCTGGTTTTTGTTCCTGCTTAAATGACCATTTCCAGGCCTCCCGCGTGGTCTAGTGGTTTCAACGTCCGACGCTGGCCATGGCGACCGGGGTTCGATTGCCTGTTGCACCAGGTCGCTCTGGCCGGGAGTGCCACCAGGGGCGGCAATTGGCTGTCTGCCCCAGGGAGGGGGGAGGGAAGCCCACAGATCGCTGCGCACAGGAGTGGTTCTGGGGTGTTGTAATTACAGTCGACAGCACGACGAGTGCTATCTCGGAGGAGGCTGTGCTATTTTACACATCTGATTTATCATCACTCTGGAATCCAAATCCAAATTCTAGACACCTGGTTACTGATATGTAATATTTTCTGTGATTTTTAAAACAACAGGTTAAGAGGAAATGGCCTAACCTGCATTCTGGGTAAATTCAAAACCAACAATCATGGAAGCCCTTAAATGCATGTACCAACCAGTTACCTTTATGAATTATATGATTGGCTGAGGCTAAATCCAGTGCACACAGGGGTCCCCTGGGCAGAGTTTGGGAAGCCCTGTCTCAGTGATTAGTCTTGCCGAGGTTAGAGAAACAATGAACAGACGTCAAAGGCAAGAAAAATCTAAAGAGATCACTACCCTGGTTAAACTCTGATTTATTGAAACTGATGAAGGAGAGGGATCTTACATTGAAAAGGGTCTTAAAGTCTAAGCAGGTGAATGACAAACACACATTTATCATGCTGCAGAATAAGGTTACTAAGGAGATAAGGAAAGCTAAAGCAAACTTTTTCATCAGTGTCATTAGCGAGGCCAAAGGCAACACAAAGCTAATTTGGAAGCAGATTCAGAAGCTGATAGGGACTGATCATCTCAGGTGCAGTAAGCAATTAGAACTGAAAATTAACAATAACCTAGTGCAAGATCCAATGGAATTGGCAAAGGCCTTCAATTAATATTTTATTGACTCTGTCGCCGAGATTGCACAATGTTTTCCTAACACATGTGAGAATCTTATCCCAGTGAATATTACTTTGCCCTCTTTTAACATTAACTGTATCACAGAGAGTAAAGTACAAATTATTATAAACTCACTTAAACCTTCCACAGCTAAAGATATTTATGGGATGGACTCAGCTATGCTTAAGAGCCTTAAATACTCTTTAGCCTCCCCCATTACACAGATCATTAACCTATCTATCTCACAAGGGGTATTCCCAAATTCTTGGAAGACAGCCGTTGTATCACCCATTTTTAAGTCAGGTGATACTTGGGCCATCTCCAACTACAGGCCTATCAGCATCTTGCCGGTAGTGTCCAAGGTAGGTAGCAGAACAGCTCATCTCCCATTTAAATAATAGCCCCTTCTCACTGCACCCCATGCGATTTGGTTTCAGAGCTCATCACTCCACAAATACTGCTAACTGCTTTTTTCTAGAGAAAATAAAATCACTGATGGACAACGGAGGTGCTGTTGGGGCTGTATTCCTTGACCTGAGAAAGGCATTTGATACAGTCAACCATAAGGTACTCATCGCCAAACTGTCCACGTTGAACTTTTCCGACAAAGCCCTCAAGTGAACAGAGCCATACCTTAATAATAGAACTCAATGTGTGAAAGTCCATAACCATCAATCTGTTGCACTTAACTCCCATACTGGTGTCCCACAAGGATCTACACTAGGACCACTTCTGTTTAGCCTCTATGTCAACGATCTACCTTCTGTGTGCTCTGACGTGGAGATCCAGCTATATGCCGATGACACGGTGATCTATGCACATGGCAGCACGAAACAGGGCTGCAGCAAAACTCACCAAGGCACTGGGCCACATCACAGCTTGGCTAAACCAATCATGCCTTCAACTCAACATAACTAAAACTGTTGGTATGTTCTTCTCAAAAAAGCCATGCACCACTCCAGATCCAGACATAATGCTATCAGGAGGAAAACTGCAAGTTGTCTCTGAGTTTAAATATCTGGGCATCCTGATTGATTCGCATCCATCTTCTCTCATGTAAAAAAGTATGCCATAAGGTTAAGTTTAGTTTATCTAACTTCAGATTCATCAGAAGTTCAATGACCACTGACTGACCACAGCCAAGCTGTATATGAATGCAATGATAATTTCACACCTCACATACTGCTTGACAAGTATGGCACAAGCAAATAAAACAACACTTAAGCCACTAGAAACATTGTACAAACAAACCCTTAAAGTCTTAGACCGGAAGCTAAACACCTATCACCACTGCCTCTTTCTACAAAAGTATAGACTTTTGAGCTGGGATAATTTAATCAAGTACACAAATCTTTGTCTTGTCTTTAAAATCTTGCATAATACTGCTCCCCCTCTACTTCAAACATACATCACACAAAGGACAAATGCTAGCCGGGCAACCAGAGGTTCAACTCGAGGAGACTATGTTGTACCCATTAGAAAAAGTGACTTTAGCCACTCTGCATTCTCTGTTAAGGCGTCGCAGGAATGGAACTCAGTGCCAGTACATATTAGAGAACTTAGTACTTACCGTGCCTTCACTGTGCAGCTGAAATCATGGCTCATCAATAATAACCAGCCATGTGTACATTACTACTTCTGCTGGCATCATGCCAACTGTCTTCTCCTGCTTGTCTGTCATCTTTAGCATGTGCATTTATCTTGTCCAGTGTATGCTATTATCTGTGTGGATGTGTATGCTAGGGGTTTTTAGTGTCATATATTATGTGCTGTTCTGTATGTGTGTCTGCTTATGTGTACTATGTTATTATATGCATTTGTTGTGCCCACATGTCGTTCATGTTTTATTGTTTATTTAGCTTTGTTCTATTTTTAACATATGTATTTCAGTATTGTATTTGAAATTTTGACATTTTTAGGTTGCCTTTTTAACATCTGGCAAGGGGCAATAGATGAAAACTAGCCTTTTAGGCTAAATCTGGCTCATTTACAGTTTTTTTTATTGTTGATTGATGTGCACTGTCCCTGATAAATAAATCAATAAAATAAAATAAACGTGAAGCAATCAGACATGTATTAGAATGAATAAGCACAACAGCATGCAGGTTTAGCAGAACATAGGGCCTTCCTGGGTTGTGTACAGCCTTTCCCCCAAATCACACAAGTGAATGATAGGTTGCCGTGGGAACGATAGCCTAAAGTACTCTATACAATCTGCCACTGGGTTTCCCGAAAGTCTGGCTCAAACATTTTAAAATTTAAATCCGTTAATAAGCATGTATAATATTGAGTAAGAAAACAGATGTAACAAATCTTTACTTCTTATGCAGGCAGTTCAATCTCATCCCTTTGGCATGGCCTGATGTTTATTTATTTGTATAAATGGGGGCTTATACAGCTGCTTGTCGCTTTTTGAAGATGTCTCATCCCTGCTTTGAGTCTCTTTTTTCCAGCCCCCTGGTCCTCTGACTTCAAATAAACCTCTTGATTATATGGATGCCTGCATTATATGCATGGTACTCTTCTAGGACTCAATGATAAAACAATCAGCTGCTTACAATAAGGTAATCCTTGGGACAAACCAAGGCCGAAATTACCATATATATTGGGGGGGACACATCCCCCCCAATATTCAGATATGCTCAAAATGTCCCCCCCAATATATAGCCTAGCTGATATAAAAAATATAAATAAATTGATTTGGTCCCCCCCAATGTTGACTCCATGGTTACGGCCTTGGGACAAACCAATATACAACTCCAAGTGAAAAGCTTGGTAGATTAACATCCAAACATATGAGTGACAAATGTTCAGTATTTTAAAATGCAGAGATTGACAAATTTCTGGACAAGATCCTAAACCAAACCCATACCCCATCTGTGTATAGTGGAAAATCCAGTGAAAATAAGAAGCAGTTATGTAAGATACCTCTCACACAACCAACCACACCCACACCCACACACACCACACCCACACACACACACACACACACACACACACACACACACAAGCACACGCACGTGCACACACAGCTACTCATTTAAGACATTTCTGTTAACAACTTCAGTGAATAAAATTATAACATACCTGTGACGAGCCTTTTCTGAACTGGTTGTGTAAAAATGTTTTATTGCGTTAATGGCATCAATGTAACAAATGGAAACCAAAACATGGCAAGATCAAAATAAACACGCAATTCGAAAAAGAAACAAATGTTTGAGAGGCACTACTGTTGATGCAGATTCAGTGTTTGTGAAGAACAAGGCACATGCATGGTTTTTTAAATAGGAATAAAAGACACATTTATAAAAGTACAATTGATCCTTAGACTTAAAAA
Source organism: Aldrovandia affinis (assembly GCA_029706075.1). NCBI lineage: Eukaryota > Metazoa > Chordata > Actinopteri > Notacanthiformes > Halosauridae > Aldrovandia > Aldrovandia affinis. Next base: position 2,748,627 of record JAINUG010000050.1, on the reverse strand, counting down.
TTCCTTTTTAGGTCCTAGCAATGCTGGAGGCATTTACCTGTAAAAAACAATGGGGGAAAAACAGAACACACTGAAATAATCAGTACTGCATTATGGTGATGATACAGTACTGTAAAATTGTAGATGCTGCCCTGTACTCTTGGTCAATGGTGCAGCTTTAACAAGCATTGAGGCAAATACAAAATCAGAGCAACTAGTGCACAGAAGGGCAACATCAACAACAACATGCTACACATGACTGGATACACCGTTCAAACCGATCGCCATTCACTGATTGTGTGTCAACAGAGGGGGTCTGTGACAGTCACTGTTAAAACAAGACAAGAACTCAGATTTGAGGATTGAGATTAAGGCAATGTCCTTACATTTCAGAAAGGGGAGTGGGGAGAGAAACTTTCACCTTATCAAAAGGCCCCCCAAAATCACTTCCGTACTTGGACAAGAAGCCAACCCTGCAAAAACACATGCACGAACAAAAACAAATATGCGCACACACACGCGCGCGCGTGCACACACACACACACACACACACACACATACACACACACACACACACACACACACACACACACCTGATCACATGGATTACTGATGAGGATGTCGCCCAACTCACCATATACTCAGTCAGCAGAATAATAAACGCATGTAAACATCGTTACCCGTAGCACCAAGTGACTGGTGAGGTATGCAAACATCTAAAAATCGAAGAAACTAAAAGCATTATTGTACAATTATATATCTTTTTTTAACAAAACCCACAATTAACAACATTTTCTCAATGCAAATGGCGTTAAAGCAAAGCCTCTGTTTTGGGTGTAATATGGTAGTAATCATTAATGCCATTTTGTGTGTACTATGGTAATAATCATTTCTGTTTGTTTCCTTTGCCATTTTCAGGAGGGCAGCTGATTTTCTATTGCCAAGTGTTCAGAGGAACAACGTTCTCCAAGCGTCCTCCAAGCATTCTCAGCGCAACACCTTGCGCACAGTCCATGCGGTTCGTAGCATTGTCATGGCGCTGGTGACAGAAAGATGTTGAAGAGGACGGCAAACACCACGAACACCAGGTACCCCACGATGCACATCCAGAAACGGGGGTCCTTGAGGAGCTTGTGGTTGTAGCTGCTGAAGAACACGTAGCCGATGGTCATCCCCGCCACCCCACCCCCGATATGAGCTACAAAGGACACCTGGAGGAGATGGGGAGAGGGGTCTCATGTTACTATATGCATTTACAATTTTTGTGTCACTGTTCTAGGCTGACATTTTTAACCTCCAGCTAACTGCCAAAATAAAGGAAATACTTGCAAAAATGAGGGGTTCTGGCAGCTCTGTTATGGTGTGGGGTGCATTTTCCTGGCATGGTTTAGGTTCACTCAACCCCTTAGAGGGCAAAGTAAACACCAAGAAATATAAAGCCATTCTGAGTGATCACCTTCATCCTATGCCCCCATCCACAGGGCACGAGTGGTCACTGCATGGTTTAATGAGCATGAAAATTATGTAAACCATATGTCATGTGCCATCACACACCATATCTCAACCCAAATGAACACTTTTGGGAGATTCTGGCGCAACGCCTGAGACAGCGTTTTCCACACCATCAACAAAACACAAAATGATGGAATTTCTTATGGAGACATAGTGTCGCCTCCCTCCAATAAAGTTCCAGACACTGTGTCTATGGCAAGGCGCACTGAAGCGGTTTCAGTGGCGGTTTCAACGCCCTATTTAGACACTTTATGTTGGTGTTTCCTTTATTTTGGCAGCTATCTGTACATGCATGTACGCTCACCGGTTTGGGAGTGTTGTTAGCAAGGCCCGTATCACTGCAGCTCATACAGCTCATGTGGATGCACTTAAGTTCTCTTGCATGTTGGTTTCTCTGGATAAGGGCATCTGTTAAATTAATGTCATGTAATGGCGGCGGGAAGGGGGCACTCATTTTCGCACACCATGAGGCCAAGCAAAGACAGGGGCCTCGAGGTTAGCAGCCACAGATGCCCGGATACAACCACTTATGTTTCCCTCTCTTAACAGCATAATGCCAGCATGGTAGAAAGTCTGTGGGTCCCAACACATTTGATCAGATGCAACTTTGGCGTTGTACATGCGGCCAGTGCAGTATAGTGGTTAGGTAACTGGCCTTGTAACTTAAAGGTTGCAGGGTTCGATTTCCAGGTGGGGTGCTGATGTTGTACCCTTGAGCATGGTACTTAACGTGAATTGCTTCAGTAAATATCCAGCTGTATAAATGGATCGTATGTAAATAAATGCAAAACTGTGCAAGTCGCTCTGGATAAGAGTGTCTGCTAAATGCCTAAAATGTAATATACACATCATAACTGAACCGTTAGAATACTACATTATAGTGCTCTATTAGTATGCATCACTGCATACAATCTCATTATTCTTTGGGGAGGGGAGAAGCAAAGCCGCTAATCGGGCAGTTAAACAAGGATCAGAGGGAGATCCCGGAGGCTAGTTTTGGCTGTTGATGGTGGGGGGAGGGGGAAATCAGCTAAACCTGTCTGACAGGTGACTCCAGGGAGAGGAGATAACATTCAGCCATGCAGAGCAGGAGCCTAAGGGAAGGACTTAATGTGCGCTATAAATGCTAAGGGGGGTGGGGGCATGGATCGTTATCCTGGAGGTGTGCTGGCCCATGAAGCTATTGGTGAATCCTGTCCTCGGTCTTCTCCCCCAAACAGGAAATGTTATAAAGGACTCCAGTGGCTGACCTCTGACCCCTGGGGGTGACGCGATGCCGCAGGAGTGGCCCAGCCTGTTTCCTGACTTATCATTATTCCCTTCCCCACCCCTCCCCAGACCGGATGTGGACAAAACTCAAGTCAGGGAGAAATGCCAGTTCATTTGAGACGTTATACTGTAGGTGCCTGTAGGTTCAGTCAATTTACGACTCTTAACAGCTTTTTCAAATGCATGACTCACTTGACCTTTGATCCAGGAAGTGACGGGGGTTGACACAGAGCAAAGTCTCTGCAGGACTGGCCCAACCTCAGCTGATGTGTGTTGAGCGTCATTGCGCAAAATGGCTGCCGTGCTTCACCCAGGTGGGTGCTACATATTGGTGGTGCTAGAAGGGAGTTTAACCCCCTTCACTGTAAAGCACTTTGAGATCATTAGATGAAAGGCGCTACATACATACAAGCCATTATAATTCTTATCATTTCCTGAAAGTGTACCCAAAGGCTGTTAGTCAGCAGCTGCAGATTGCATTGAGAGGCCAGCTCTGTTTAGCTGGGTCAATACCCAGCATTACAATGCAGCTGTAATGAGTCACTGCTCAGGCCCAGGAGTCTAAACTAATAAGACCAGTGACTGCTACATGTCAGTACCGGTTAGCACAAACACTAGCGCGCTTGCTTGCCGTTTCCAGGCATCCCTCAGAGCCTCTTAGCAGGGAAACAAGCTCATGAACAGGACCGTTCCCAACAGGGTGGGGCGGGGCTGTGTCGAGACACCATCTTGGCCATTACCTAAGTCTATGACCCTTTTAGAGCTGAATCACATCAGATAAACAGCTTCCCCTTCACTTTCCCCCGACCGCGTTCAAAGCAGGGGACAGGGCTTAGCAGTGGCCTAGCCAAGGCTGGATCGGAGAAGGCCAGATGACACTGCTCTCGCTAGTACGGGAGTGCCGGCCGCTGTGTTTGTATATGGCACTGTGTTTTTACTGTGCTTGTATACGGCACTGGTTTGTATATGGTACTGTTTTTACTGTGTTTGTATACAGCACTGTGTTTTCACACTGTTTGTGTACGGCACTGTGTTTTTACTGTGTTTGTATATGGCACTGTTTTTACTGTGTTTGTATAAGGCACCGTTTTATTTCCTTTGTGCATTATACTGTGGTTTTTAATGACTTGTGTTGTTTAGTGTTGTCTGCGCTATTCATTGCTTTCCTGCTTTTAACAGGACTGATATATAAATCTGAATCCAATATATTGCATTAGTTTTTGTAAATATGGATATGATTAATGGGCCTTGTTAGCCCAAAATGTGACATGCAAGGCAAGACACATTATTAAAATACTTATCATTCATTCATTCATTTAAAATGCAAGACACAATATTAAAATATTGATCCTTCATTCATTCCTTTCCCAGTAAGGTCTTAATCAGCTCGTGAATTACGGTCATTTCTGTAGCAAGTAAAGCTTCCCCCCCTGCTTGTGAGTGCAGTTGATTTAGAGACAGTCCCGAACTGGACACTGGATACACAATCTGTCCTGTTCAAGTGCTCGCAAGCTGTAAAGTCATGGTGGTTGGTGTGCATAACATAATCAATGCATTTCCTATCACTGAATGAGATCAGAGCAGCTATTCCAGTTGTGTCTTGTATTAAACATCTATATTTAAATGATTTCTTGCATCATTTGCATGGGAACATCACCTCATCCGACAGCATTCTCATGCTCTCTAATGGCTCGGCGCAGCACGTCGAACGATGCTGTGGAAAAACCCTCAATCCGGTGTCTAAATGCAGCGCGAAAGACAAGTGCGTTTACCTTCATACCACCCTCGTCAGTCAGGAATCTTCTGTAGAGGGCAAAGCCCACGTCCGTGCCCACTGGGAAGGGAGAGAACATTAAATGTTAGCGTAGTGTCTTCTGCTCTGACAGACCAGAATTAACTGCTAGTGTAGCGTCATCTGCTCTGACAGACCAACATTAAACGTTAGCATAGTGTCATATGATCTGACGAACCAATATTAAACGTTAGCGTAGCGTCTGATTTGACAGAACAGACACACAACAGAAGGTCAGACTGTCCACAATGCAGTGTCTGGGCAGTCCCACACGGAAACAAAATGGCAGCCCGCAGGAATGTCAATAGGGGCCATGCTGGGACAAAAAATAAGGAAATAAGCAAAGTGGTTGTTAGGAGGACAAGGTGGCGGCAGGGTTTGGAGACCTACCGATGCCGACAATCACCACAATCCTGAATATTCCCATTAGGGGGATCATTTCGCGGAAGTTCTGCAGGAAGACAGAGAGAGTTGAACAGCAGGGTTGCCAGGCTGATTTCAAACCCCCCCCCACCTGACCAAAAAAAAACTCCCAACTCCCAAACTCCCAACTTGAAACACAAACAAATCAGGCCCCAAGTCTTGCCTGGTCATTTCAACTCAAAATGTGCAAAAGTTGACACAATTTTAGGAAAACGGGCAAAACAAATAAAGACAAAAGTTCACAATCACAGAGAGAGAGAGAGAGAGAAAGAGAGAGAGAGAGAGAGAGAGAGAGAGAGAGAGAGAGAGAGAGAGAGAGAGAGAGAGAGAGAGAGAGAGAGAGAGAGAGAGAGAGAGAGAGTGAGACAGAGAGATGGTGAGAAAGAAAGAGAGAGAGAGTACATGTGAGAGAGAGAGAGAGAGAGAGAGAGAGAGAGAGAGAGAGAGAGAGAGAGAGAGACAGAGAGATGGTGAGAAAGAAAGAGAGAGAGAACATGTGTGAGAGTGAGTGAGAGAGAGCTAGAGATATAGAGAAGGGGGGGCACTCACCACGACGGCGTTCATGAAATACCCCCCCATCAGGGCGTACACCCCCCCGGAGGCCCCCACAAGGGCATTCATGGGGTCAAAGATGGAGCTGGCCAGAGATCCTGCAGAGAGCGGAGAGCACATTCAGAGGAGCACAGCTGAGCTCAAGCTTCAACGCCCATTCCATGAGCCTACAAAGCACACACCCATCTTGTAAACAAAACAGTTGTGCAGCTATTTCCATGGAAAATGTGTGTTAACGATGATGGCGCTGCCTGTCAGGCATTGAGAATGAAGGGTCTGTGTTTATTTGACAGACACTTGTACCCATAATGACTTAGGCTGTGACACAGACTCACCATTATTTTATACCTCTTGTAGTATGAACTTTTAATGGTTCCCTTACAGCATGATACGCCTGACAAAATGTTTATTACAGCATCGTTCAGTTTTTGTTTCGATTGTGTTGGAACCTTTTTTTGATGTTCAATCCAACCTTATCGTACACACTATGTTATAAGATGCTCTGAATAAAAGCATCTGCTAAATAGATGCATGTAAACCGAAATGTCCTTACAATCACTTTGTGACTCAGTGATGAGCGGTGGCTTCTGCGTTGCATTGTGGGAAATGTAGTGTTAACGTCAGGCAGGAGTGATAACGACGGCGCTGCTGGTAATGTTAGCGATTGTGCGGGCCCACCTGCGAGGACTCCGGCCAGGTAGACCATGCCCACTTCAAAGCCCTTGTGCACCAGCTCCAGGGGGATTCCCAGCACCAACTGCATCACCAGGTTCCCCAAAATGTGCTCCACTCTGGGGGACAGAAACACAGGGCAGTTTGTCTTTACTCCCTATCAAACCCACCCTGACCATGAATGCAGATCGTGTGCACACCAGGGATGGACAATGTTGGACCTGGAGAGCCACAGGTTCTGCTGGTTTTTGTCTTCACCTTAAAAATCAGTAGCCAAACCAGGTGAGGCAAGGTTAACTGTGTAATCAGCCACTTTGATTGATTAATTCATTTCAGAGAAACAACAAAAACCAGCAGATCCCGTGGCCCTCCAGGACCAGGGTTGGACACTCCTGGCGTGCATTCAAATGTATTCTGTAAAACATGGGTCCCCAGCCCTGGTCTTGGAGAGCCACGGGGCCTGCTGATTTTCGTTGTTGCCGTTTTCACCCCACAGCAAAAAAACGATGCGTTTGCAGATGGAGCCAGCGTTTTTCTCTCTCACTCACTACGCTGAATTCCAGCGGTGGGTTAATATCCGTGGCATGTGAGGGCGTGCTCCATATCGCCGGCGCTTACCCGGCGTGGACGAACATGTAGGAGATGAAGCGCCAGGCCTCCTCCCGCTCTGCGGGTTTGTAGGTGAGTGGACTGTTCCAGATGCCCTCGTCCAGGGTCACCCACTGCTTCTGCGGCTTCCACACCGCGTAGTAGATGAACACCGCCAACTGCGCACACAACATCAGACTAAATGTTTTGTAAAACATTTTTTTCCCCACCCTGAACACGTGGAGGAGTCTATCAATGTTGGTCAATTTTACTTATTTAATTCGTAATATTGGACTGCATTGATATAGCTCCTTTCAATGAACACAAAGCACTTTACAGTGAACTGGGGCAAACTCACCTCAACCACCATAAATGTGTAGCAGCCACTAGGGTTAGGGTTCACTGAATTAAATGATTATCAGTGGAGATCCAGATTACAGGGGCATTATCCCAGAGCCAGGGGGTGTTAATGCTAGACCACCTCCACAATGTGTGTTTTTATCTCAAGGATCTACAATAAATAAATGCCATGCTGAGGACCATTAACAGCTGTTTATGTGAGCCAAGGGCAGAAAACAGTAACCCACGCAAGTTATCTTTGGTCTTAACTGAGCCACACGCATACACGCACACACACATCACACGTCATGCGCACTCCTCTCTCTCTCTCTCTCTCTCGCGTGCACACATTCATCCACCTACACAGGAGAGCAGAGGCTGGGTGGCCTAAAGCAGTGGTTCTCAACCTCGGTCCTGGGGACCCACTGTGTATGCTGGTTTTTGTTACAGCTAATACCTTGATCGACTAAGGCTGTTGAAAACATGCGGAGAAGTTCTACCATAATTTTTTCCTAAACTTATTTTAACTCAACACAGGTTTGGCTCATTGCCAATTGCTCTGCCACTGAACTCTTCATTTTCCACAAATGGTGTAGGTTCAGTGGCCAGGTGTCCAGACTTTCAACAGCTAGGCTCCCACTGATTTCACCTGCCGGTCTATAATTGAATCAATCATAAAACGGGCGGCAATATTAGCATAATGGTTAAGGAACTGGGCTTGTAACGCAAAGGTTGCAGGTTCGATCCCAGGTGGGGCACTGTCGTTGTACCCTTGAGCAAGGCCGTGGCCATCCTCCTTGCTCAGCATAAGAGCAGACACTCAAAACAAACACAGGCGTATTCTCACATTCTTCTGCTCTGTGCCAATAGACCTTCACGTGGATTGGAGTATAAGCTCACTGGCTTAGAGTATGCTTAACCTGACAAAGACTTGAGTGGTCTAAACACTGTTTAGCACAAAAACAGCACATCCAGGAGCAACATCAGTGCGGTATCATTTCACCTTATGTTTGTGCTTCGTTTGTACTTTGCACCTGTAATTATTTTGGATGAGTCTTTACACCCTACTTTGCTTAACGTTTGAGTAAACCGCACCAAACTGCCTCCCGGCCTGGGCCCTGTGACTGAGTACAGCGTTAAACTCGGACACAAGCAGGAGGAATAAGGTGGACTGGGCACGGAGTAGTGGAAGTGCGAAATGCAGGACTGGAACACAAGGGGTTCTCAGTTCTGACGCGAGGCCACATCCAAACCCTGAGCCAACCGCCAATCGCAAACAACAGCCCAGCTGTGATGGGGGCTCACCCATGAGTGGCAGACCCAAGAAAAATACATACCATAATACCACAAGCCCATGTGAGTCCTTCTTTCACACCCCTCCCTCGCTTCCCATCTGATATAACACATTCATGAAAAGACCACGTCAACACACTGGTGCATTCATACACACGCACATGAACACGCGCACGCACGCACGCACGCACACACGCACGCACGCACGCGCGCGCACACACACACACTTGTTTTATGGCCTTTCAATATCTCCAGGACATCCGACTTGTGCATCAACAGTAGTGCTACAGAGCTTTGAATCCTCCTCTGTTCATCAGAGGAATTAAACAGGAAACAGAAGGGGGCGGGTTTGGGGGGATGGGGGCAGAGGCGGCTGCAGCTGTGGCCCTACCTCTCCTATGCTGATGAGGATGATGAAAATCGGAGGGGGGCAGCAGTTGGCTCGCTCCAGGTACTTGTTACGGGACTGTTCCGGAAGCATCCATTTGGAGATGGAGCGTTGAAACTTCTCGCAGCACCCGAGCTTGGCCCCGCCCCCGTCCCCGTCCCCATCCCCGTCTCGCTCGTCACGCTGTACGGGCAGACGCTCCTGCTCCTCCAAGTCCATGCCGTCCATGTTTCAGCACCTGGAGACAGAAATATAGCCTGGCAAACTCACAGGCACGGTGTGTGTTCCCCTGGGCGTTCCTACACAACGGGTACGCTTCCCAAATGAGCCGACTCTGCAGGCTGAACGACACATATGGGGGAGACGATTTTGCACTGCGACTGCATTATGAGAGAGGATGTTTGGAAACTTTTCTTTGGCACCTTGTTGGCTCTTATTATTATTGTTTACATACAGGTGACTGCCTAAATAAAGGAAACACTTGAGTAAATAAAGGGTTCTGGCAGTTCTGTTATGGTTTGGGGTGCATTTCCCAGGCATGGTTTAGGTCCACTCAACCTAGAGGCCAAGGTAAACACCAATAAATACAAAGCAATTCTGAATGATCACCTTAATCCTGTGGTGAAGCATTTCTATCCTGATGGGAGTGGTCTCTTTCAGCGAACACTTTTACACTCATACATTTTCATAACTAGTTCATATGAGATGGCATTTTACTGTCATTTAAATATGGCCTGCTTTTCACTGTAAACATTCGCACATAAATACGCCAATGGAAAAGTGCACTTGCACGAGACGTTTTGATCTTCATAAAAAAGTGAAACATATCATGAATATTTCATTTGTATTGCTTTTAAACTTGTCTATGAGGGATTCCAACTGTTGCTTAATTGCACAATGCGTATTCATAGCTAAATGCACAAGAATTTGACATACTTTATCATTAATTTAATATGAATACATTTATCCCGTCAACATATGTAATAAAACGCACACCAAAACTTTAATTCAGTAGACAAACGAATTAAAGTACACAAATGAACTACACGATACATACGACTGGAGTAACGTTATTTGAATGATCCTTGTAAATTTCCTCTCATACCAATCGCCGTTTTAAAAAATATTTTCACGTACCTGTGAATTGGGATTTTAGGCATTTAAAACAGTGTAAATATGCGATTTAGCGGTATTTTTTTTGCAGTCTTCTGTCCCAAGATGCTCCACTATGAAGGGCGAGCACAGGAAATGTTCCTCTTTTTGAATTTACGTCACGTCGCTCTTTGAATTATTATACAACAAAGCTTTATACCTTTAACGTTACAACAATACTCTGCTGAAACTTCGGCGGACTCTTTTCTAAAATAGCCCTGCTGAAAAACGACACTCGCGAGGCTCTTCCTGACAAAACCATACGGTGTAATTATAGACTTCGCCCTGCTTTTTCCTGTCTCCCAACTTCCCCTTAAAACAAACAGCTCTTGATGCCCTCTATAAACAGCAGGGTTCTACGCTTTACGCACTGTCGACTCCTTCATTTGGGGTCTGAAATATTAATTCCATGTATTATATGTTGTTGTTGGTGTTCGAAGTTGCGCACCACTTACCTGTACCTCTCGCGCTCAGACACACCTGGGCTCGATGACGTCACATACAGGAAGAATTTCGCCGACGGCGCGATTGCATTTAACCATCTCTGCCTTGAGCCATCTGCAATCTGCATGAGATTCGAGCATTTGGACAACGGACTCTCACACACAGACCTGATAACGCATTTTATAATGGATTTTTTTTGTTTCTTGGTAATGTTCATGTTTCCAAGCGGTGGAACTGGGGGTACGATTATGTTGATAAACCAAACGCTCCTCCCCTTTCGAAAGAGCATGGAAACTCACGCTGCCCGACATGTTCGAACGCATTTAAAATCGACAGACACCTGGCAAACTATTATAACTTGAACTATTTGTCGATAACGGTGGGTATTGGTTTGAAAATAACTAATTAACGGAGTATTCTGACAACCCACGTAATCGCTCAAGATGAAATCCACTTCGGGAAAGAGCAAAGAGTTAAGTCTGACATACGCATTTCACGCAAAACTATTTCAACTCAATATGAATTAATTGGCTCCAATGGATCCGATCAAACCTCTCCCGTTTCAATAGCTAACCTCTAACCGTACAAAAGCTTTACACACAGGATACACTTTGTACACGTAACCAATTGTTCAGTGTCTATAACTGGGTTAAAATACAGAACTTTAGTTCAAATGAGGTCGTCTCCCAGTTAACTCAGAACTTCCTCAAATTTGAATACAAGCGGTAAGGAAATGGCTGTTTAATGGGTGGAGGAGAAATATGCACGACGCGCTGATCCCAGATCAGCTCGGGCTTTTTCAATACAGTGACATAGGATAGGCTTACGGTTGGGCGAGCTGATCCTGAATTAGCTGGTGTAGTGAGAAAGCACCCAGAGCCAGAGGTACTTATAAGACTTCACACCACCAGGGGGCAATGTAGATAATATCACTACACACTACAACACACAATGAGCACGGGTAAGTGTAGTTACTTTTCACAAAATGGCACTTTTAATTAAATTTTGAAAACTAAGTACACACAAAACACTTTTCTCCAATGTATTTATTAACTCAACTAAACCCATTAACACTACACAATGAAAGAAATGGAGGGGGGAGGGGGAAACTGTACAAAGCTGAAAAAAAAACTTTTTGGTAAGGTGTCCTTAAGAACCCATTCTGCAGGTTTAAAAATCACTTCCCATCCGAGAAAGTGCATCAAGCCACGCGACGACGGACAACACCCTTCAGGACTTTACATACAACACACCACAATTCAAACGCTCGATAATGTAGAAAGTAAAGGGGTGTGTGCAAAATAAAACATGAAAAAGAAAACCACATGAAGCATAAAGTATTACAATGTCATTATGATCCATTAACAAAAAAAACATGGTTGTGAATTTTCTTTTTGAACCTGGTTGCTGGAACGTGCAACTGTTACTGTTTTGGTTGACGGTGGTACAACTTGGTACGGTCAACGTGATGCTACAAGGACATTTCTCCGTGGAAACAGTCTTTTGATGAGACCAAAAGAACATGACAAGCTAAATCGGCTACGAGAACGAAGAAAGGTTGTCAGTACATTCCAAAATCTGAAATTTGGAGGACATTCATGAAAAGCAGAAATGGGCACACGCACAAACAAAATCCAAAGGGTCCACATGTATTCTTTTGTCTCAACAATTCAGCAAACAGTCTCATTGGCATTAATTACTAAGTTCCCTGAAAGACTGAGAAGAAAAGGGGAGATGAACAAAAGTAAAGAACCTTTAGATTGCTCTCCGTTACTCCCCGTGGCATGGTCATGTCGTTCTGCACTCGTTACACAGCTTGCTGTACAACCAGGCTACATTCGCTGGCCCAGCAAATAAAAACCACCCCCAAACACACTGTTCAAAAAGGACACCATCACCTTGCAAACAGGCCCGTTTTCACTCATTTTTGGTATTCTCGCTTGTCTCAAAAAGGGGCAAAGACACACATGCATGTGTGTGCATAATGTACATATGCTCTACTCTCAACTTTTACATTTACTGGATACAAGGACTCAGTAAAACTAGGTGTGTGTGTGTGAGAGAGAGAGTGGGTGTGTGTAAAAAAGAGCATGAGAGACTTGGATCTCAACTGGTTCCATGGTGTACATTTTCAATCAAAATTATAGATTAGAGTTTACAGCCTAGATTTAAAGATTTAGATTTATGCGTTTACGAAATTAGGAGCCTGTCAAGCAAATCTTGAGTGGTCAACTGACACCACCAATCTGCTGACCCAGATCAAAACCAAAAGAGAAATTGATTGAAAAAAAGGACTGTACAATGAACTGTATGTAGTGCACTAAAATACAGGATCTGAGATGGCAAAAAAAAAAGAAAAAGGTGACCTGTCACAGAACTTTTAATTTTCCCCCCCAAAAAAAAAAAAAATCCACATCCTCAGGTTTGACTTGCAGAAGAGATTTGGAAGGCGACGGGATGGACAGCTGCTGCAGAGAGGGTGGGGGGGGTATTGTTGGCAGGTTAATACAGGACAGTCACAGTAGCCAAGCTTTCTACAGCGCTGGGGGGTCGGAGTCCTTTTCCAGAGAGAGAGAGAGAGAGAGAGAGAGAGAGAGAGAGAGAGAGAGAGAGAGACAGAGACAGAGACAGAGAGAGACAGAGAGAGAGAGAGAGCGCATATCAACACAGACTTTTTGCACCTTTCCTTCTTTTTTATTCTTTTTCTTTTAAATTGTAACGACGGGCCAGCAGCAACGATTTCGAAGTAGGAATCTTCAAGGGGATGATTCAAGATCTGGAGAAATCATGGCACCCAAAAACAGTTTGCAGAAAAATTAAAACTCATTAAAAAAATAATAATAATGAAGTGAGACTGTGAGGGAGGGGGAGGGGGAGGAGGTGTACAGCAGCCATTTTGTAGAGTTGAAGGGCTGGTACCTGCTGATTGAGTTCTTCAAGAGACATCTGAAAGAGAGGTAGACACAGGTTAGAATTTCATTCCTGGAAGCGTGCATGCATGTATACGCATCTGGAGCATATGTAGTTTGTGCACACGGATGTGCGCTTGCGTGTGTCTGTGCACATGCATGTATATGCATACATTTGTGCCATTGTTATGTGTGCTTGTGTGTGATGAGTGCGTGTGTGTGTCTACATGTGGTTCTGTGTGTTTGTGCGCGGTTCCATGCATGTATGTACGCGCACGTCTGCTTGTTCGAGTGCGCGTCTGTCAAGAGAGCGCGTGAGTGTTATTCTGCCTTAATCCATTGAAGCAGCAGAGACGGCCATACACTGGGGTCCGGCTGGCTTTCCCAGGCTGTGGAAGAGTCTGGCGTGTCAGAGTGTTTGACTGCTTCCACACCCACTCCCACATCCACACCCACACCCACTGATACTCACAACTGGCTGGCCTGGCTCCATATCTCCGCATGATCTGGTCTTGCGTGAATTTCACAAAGGATTCATACTGTTCTGTAATGGAAGAAAGGCACACAATGAAGGCCTAGCCCAGGGAGGAGATATGGCCCTAATGCTGCAGGGGTGGGGGGGTCACCGAGCTGCCCCAGGGTGGTGGGGTGGGGGCAGTAACGTGGAGAGGTACCCATGGGCGTGGCTCAGATCCAAAGAGCGACAGACCATAGTTCCAGCTCCAAATCTCATTCTGCTGCAGATGGTAATAATTACAAGGAAATGTCATCTTCACTGCCCACTGGGCAGTGTGTCTCACACTCAAACTACACTGAATTGAGAGAGAGAAAACAAAGACGCACATTGACGATGTACAGACTCAGTGACCACAGCCTTGCCATGGAAACAGGCCACCACAAAAAGACCCGGATGGCTAAAGAGAACATTACATTTTACATTTTAGGCATTTAGCAGACGCTCTTATCCAGAACGACTTACACAATTTACATTTCTTTACATACAATCCATTTATAAGGCTGGATATTTTTACTGAAGCAATTCTGATTAAGTACCTTGCTTAAGGGTACAACGGCAGTGCCCCCACCTGGGAATCGAATCAGCAACCTCTGAGTTACAAGCCCAGTTCCTTAACCGTTACACTACACTGCCGCAGCCAGAACAGGCTGTGTGATCACTAAAACCTGGCAGAGGTGGAGACAGACCACCAAGTACCTCCCCATCAGAGATACAGATTACCCAAATTCTCTGCCCTAATAAATAAATATCAATACCTACCAGACACAGACAAATTAAAAATAATCCTTGGGGAAGTTACTATTGCAATAAAGGTGACAGCCCAATATGTCTCTGCCTGCCATAATCTGAGAGGGTTTGGGGTAATTGATCTATGGTTATATGCACCCGTCTCATATATGGAAGAGAGGTTCCATAATCTGTTTGTTAAAATTCTGTAATGTTGGGTATAAGTGGGAAGCAGAGGGTTGCTTGTATGTTTTTTTCCTCCTTGGGGGTTGTTGTTGTTGTCATATGTTTTTTAACGCTTATCAACACAAGATCACTTGTCATCTAAATACAGCGATTTTGAGAGATAGCTCATGCACCTGTTCCAAGTTCTTGTTGTTTATCATTTAAAAAAAAAAAAAAATTAGGAAAAGATAATAAAATCAACAGACAAGACACCAAGGTCATAGGAAAGAGACAAAACTCTAACATTTTTTCACTGGAAGATTATCTACCTTACAAGAAACTACAAAGAGGGAAAATACAGGGAAACGTACATTACAAAACTGAAATAGTACAACAATGATAATAAGATACCTCCATATAAAAAATATAATATTTCTACTAATACCTTTATTTTTATTAGAAGCAATATTGCTAAAGCAATGCATTAACTATTGTTGAATGCTCAAAGCTAAAGTTCAGTTGAGAAACATTTATTTTTACCTTCTACCAAACCCGGATGAAGTACAACAAATGCGATAAGGATAGCTTCATATCCTAAGGACAAGAAACAAAATCTCCTATTTTAAATACAAAAGCCTTTATTTTTATCAGAAGCAATATTTCTAAAACAATACCCATTGTTGTTGTTTAATGCTAAAAGCTAACGTTGACAGTTGGCAGCTGAGAAGTTGACAGTTGAGAAACGTTCTTCTCCATCTTCAAATGTATCCATTCAAATTAGCCATAGAAACGAGCCAATCAGCAGGGCAGCAGCCCCTCCTCCACTGCACTGAGAGCACCCTGTGTTTCAGTATCCCCCTGGTATCAAGAACGACAGCTCACAAAGACAGTTTGAGCAAAAGACAGAGACCAGAAACTGTTTTTGCTGACCGGTGCACAAAAAACCCCCCAGAAAACGTGATTTTATTACACGGGATGCATTTCACTCGGATCGTTCCATTGCCTGGCGCAAAGCAATCAGCCCACACTGCCCCTCTGTTAGAACAGGACACCTCTAATGGGCGCAAGCTGAAAATCAGTGAATCGGAGGACCCTGATAGCACTACGACAACTGTCAGCCTGTGCAATAGTGGCACAATCGTGGTGCAGGGCAACATTCCAGACCCTCAAGAGCATAGTAGAGGAGGACACAGTCCAGTCACAGTGAAGCACACACCAGAAAACACACACACACACACACACACACACACACCACCCACGGGGGCAGACAGCAGAGTCGGGCACGAGCCCCCGCACACGCTGCACAGCGCTCTGGGCAATGCACGGTTCACACAGCACACAGATGGAACTGCTTCAACTGGGAGAGGCTGTCCTCCACCGGCAGCCAGACGAAGACGCACACACACACACACACACACACACACACACACACACACACAGTGAGCTCCACTGGTGTCCCAACCAGTGAGTACACTGGCCCTCAGCAGCAAGAGGACACAAGCTGTCTCACAGGACGAGCATCGCCAGCCTTCAAACACAAATAAGGCTGACATTGCCATTATTGAGAAACTCAAATGGTAAAGTCCTCCAAAGAGAGAAAGCTCTTCCCAAACGCAACATAGCAAAGCTTTGGTGCCCGACAACAGACAAAGCCCTGGAATTGTTGTTCGAAAACCACCTGGGCTCCCCCAGACACATTTAGATGCATACAGGCACTAACAACCCGAGGACTCGGGAGGAGAGGGTGGAGACATCACTCCGAACAGTGATGAAGAAGGCAAGCAACACTTTCCCCAACACAAAAATGCTCATATCCACCGTACTGTCGAGGAAAGACTTTCACACCCAAACCATCCATAAGATAATAATAATATATAATATATGCCATTTAGCAGACGATTTTATTCAAAGCGACTTGCATACATTTTTCAGTATATGTGGTCCCAATGGGAATTGAACCCACAACCTAAGCGTTCAACCTAATTGAACCCACAACCACAACCGACCCACCCCACCCACAACGCCATGCTCTACCTACTTAAATGGCAGCATATCACGAGACTGTGCCCTCAGACCCAACGTGCACCTGGTCCCCCGTCCTACACTCGACTTGGGACTGCCTTAATGACCACGTTCATCTTTACAAGGTGCTTGTGCCTGTGCTGGCCAGGACCCTAAAGAGGACACCTTT
This sequence comes from Aldrovandia affinis, assembly GCA_029706075.1. Taxonomy (NCBI): domain Eukaryota; kingdom Metazoa; phylum Chordata; class Actinopteri; order Notacanthiformes; family Halosauridae; genus Aldrovandia; species Aldrovandia affinis. Next base: position 2,731,716 of record JAINUG010000050.1, on the reverse strand, counting down.
CCCAACATTGAGAATGAAATCAACCATTTCCAGGCCCAGGGGAATGTTTTGATTTGTGGTGATCTCAACGCTAGAACTTGACTGCTACTTTGTCCTAAACACAGTCTGCCATGGTGACTGATATCAAGCTGAAAAAAATCGGACAATGTACAGACTGAGTGAGCACAGCCTGGCCATTGAAAAGAGCCGTCACAGGCAGACCTGCCTTCCCAGAGAGAACAGGCTGTGCTCACTGCAGTCAGGGAGTGGTGGAGACAGAGCTGCACTTCCTCACAAGCTGTCAGAAATACCAGCATATCATAGAAAAATACTATACAAAATTCACCCGAAAAATTTAAATGACCAACAAAAACTCCCGTACCTACTGGGGGAATAGAAACGGTGTGTGGCATTAGTGGCACACTATATAGCCGCTTGTCATAAGGAAAGAGACAACAAGTGACCCATAAAGGTAAACATACACACAGATGTTATAAAGTTATACATGTTATAGTTAGATATATTTTATGATTTTATTTTAGTATTCTTTTTTTAATGCATTTTCTTTTCTTAATTTCTTTCTTGATTGTGTGCAGTCTTTATATGCATCTGTGCTTTGGCAATGTAAGATGTCTTTGTCAGGGCAATAAAGCAATTTGAATTTGAGAGATGGAGAGGGAGAGAGTGTGTGTGTGAGAGAGAGTGTGTGTGTGTGTGTGTGTGTGTGTGTGTGAGCGTGTGAATGTGTGAGAGCACGAGAGAGGCTGTATGTATGTGTGTGTGTGTGTGTGCGAATGTGTGAGAGAGGACAAGAGAGACAGTGTGTGTATGTGTGTGTGTGTGTGTGTGTGTGTGTGTGTGTGTGTGTGTGTGTGTGTGTGTGTGTGTGAGTGAGAACTTACCTGCGAGTTTTGTGTTAAGGATCTGTTCATAGTCCTGGCGGATCTTCTCTTCATGGTCTTTCAGAAGGCGCTCGCACAGGTAGCCCACCTGTCGCAAGGTGAATGAGGGCTGGTCCTTCCTCACGGAGGAGGCACCTGGAACACACAAAAACACACCTGCATTAGCACGGCAGCCTCCTCCCTCCCCCACGCTGGGGTGAGCTAGGGGTCTAACACATGTCTCAAACACACACACACACTGCATGCTTTATTTATGTGTCCACAGCGATACAGATGTGACCTCAACCTGGAGGGTTGAGGAGTTTGGTCCGGGTTCGAGTCAAACACCAGCGACGAGCTCAGGTTCTGGTTATTTTCCTGTTTCACGTTCCCGGACCCTGGTTTGGGAAGTCTTCAGAGATACTGCACCTGCGTGCCTTCTTTTTCATTTTACGCTGCCTTTGTCATAAAACAAGGAAGAAGCACAACAGCGGCCTGAAGGACAGGCCTCTGGCAGAGTGGCGCACAGGGGGACCGGTGAGGGGCCTCAGTAGTGGACGCTCGACAGCGTGTGAGCTGGTGACGGGTGGCGACGGCTCCACGAGACTCTAATTCCATTACCGTCTGTTAGCATCGTCCCGACTGCACAGGGAGGGGAGAGGGGCCCTTATCGGTCATTCCTTAAATCCTGTTAGAGTTGAAGCCTGTTTGAGGTGTTTTTAAAATGCGCTCTCACACTCGCTCTCCCTTGCTCTCTATTCCACTATCAATCATCTGTGGGGACAGATCCCAAAGAAAATCAAAAGGAGTATATGTGTGTGTGTGTGTGATTAAGTGATTGTGTCAGTGAGTGAGCATGTGTGTGCGCGCAATGGAGTCAGTGAGTGAGCATGTGTGTGTGAGCGAGTGTGTGTGCACTTATGGGTGTGCAGTGTGTGGCAGTGTGTTTGTGAGAGTGTGTGAGTGTGTGTGCAGTGTGCGTACACACGAGTGAGCATGTGTGTGTGTGTGTGTGTGTGTGCGCGCAGTGTGTATATGTGGTGAGGCTCCACGACAATGAGAAACAGACATCCTGTGTGGGGCCCTCTCTGCTGGATGACAAATTGGACTCAGTGAGCAACAAGGCCCCCCGTTTCAGGCACAAGCCCTGCCCCCGTTAGTCACAAGCATCCCCCCCACCGCACCCTTTCAGTCATAAGGCCCCCCCGTTTCAGTCGCAAGCATTCCCGCCCACCCCCTTTTCAGTTGCAAACCCCCGTTTCCGTACAAAGCCTGGGGTCTGGTGTACTTTCCGCTGCTCCACAGTCAGGTCTTAAGGAAGAAGCACATTTCCTCCATATGCTCTTAAATCAGCTGGTAACTGAAGGGTCTAACCTGCCTGCCCCCTAGCAGCTTCACTCATGTGGTTAGTGGGGAAGGGGGCGGGGTAAACAAAGGGCTGCTTTGATTGGTTTATGAAAAAACTATGTAGGGCGTTGGGTCTAGCAATGGGAGTAAGGTCTCGCGAACCCTTATGGGTAGAGCTACAATGAGATGTCAATCACTGACTTGAACCAATCAAAATACTTTGCTCTCCACATTGGTATAAATGAGTGGGTCACCAATACCCAATACAGTAGAAAGGCCCTCCCATTACTGGGTTTCATGAAATGTCACGCTCCCGTCACTACTTGTGTCAGTGATGTGACAGTGAGACATCCTTAAACTCAAAAATGGCTTAGAGAACCAATCATTGTGTTCTGCTATGGTGAGCAAGAGAGTGATCTACCAGCTCACTGTAGCTCTGCCCATTGTGGGGGTTTGGCAAACCTCACTGCATTACTGAATGGGGACTAGGAGGGGAGGACAGGGACTGGTTATTGCCTGAAGGGGGGGGGCAGGGGCCTGTGTGACTGACCTGGTGGGGAGCTGGGGGCAGGGAGGGCGGGGCTGTGGCTCTGTCCCTCGCTGGGGCCACACCCCTCGCTCTGGTTGAAAGCTCCCTCCAGCTGCCGTCGCCTCTGGTAGCGGCTGTACTCCTGCTTGATGTTCTGGAAGATCTGCTCTGTGGAGGACAAAACAAAATGGAAGGTCAGGACCACCAGAAGCGAAAACAACCAATCAGAATGCAACATGACTGACCATAAAAAAAAAGAAAAGAAATTTGAGACAAAGTCAGTCACGGATCCATTACGACATCCAAAAGCATAACTTCAGTCTGGCTCGACCACGAATCCCATCATGGCGGTAACGAGCCACATACCAGGAACGGCCCGGGTTCCGGTTCTACCAGCTGTCGTGATCCAAAAGCACGGGCCCGGCAAGCGGTGAGTCCCCGTTTCCCCAGCGTCCCTCAAATCAAACACCACCAACAGCAGAGCAGTGCTCTCACAGGAAAGTGAACGCAGAACTAGCACCCATAAGCCCAATTCTCCTGCAGATGTTCGGCGTTAGCCCCTGGAGAATAATCCCACGTGACGAGTTTGACTTACCTCCCCCCATCCCCCCATGACATCATCCCACCAGTGGTCACACGGCCAGAACATAAATAAAGGGGCGCTGTGGTGCGCCAAAGTAACGAAACAAACAAAAACAAAAAGCCAACTCCATTACAGATGCATATTAAAGAGCCAAAAAAAGTCCAAAGTCACGGACTAACGTTTATTCCCAGAGCCCAGGAAAGTGGGGTTGACACTCGGCGATGCCGGGGCCGCATTGCAGAGGGCGAATGGAGCCTTGCACCACTACAGACTGCGCCTTCTCTCCCTCTTTCTGGAGTGTTTGGAGAAAGTGGTTGTGTTTCGACCGCAATTCCTGTGTGAGCAGGATCATTGAAGCTTTGAGCGTCAGGCCTACCACACCTCTATCTGCCTGGACCCAATGCTTGGGCGGAAACCCCGCCGAAACCCTTCTCCGCGAGTGTATTAATAGATGGGACACTTTCAGGGGGGCCCCCCCCAATGCGAGCGAGAGATCAATGATTAACCATGGGCACAACCGGGGGGGTAAAACGCCTTCCTGTGTTTACAAAGCAGCTCCAAATGCGGGCCGTCCAGACAGCTATGTTTATTCAGCAACATGCAGGCTTTTCACACCGAACAAGTCTCCCCCCCCTCCCCCTCCCTTTCCCACTCACATTCCGTACAGACATGGGAGAGACAGACCTGTTTCCCCAGTGGAAAGCTGCCCGGATCACCCGTTTCGGCCTGCCACCTCGGCCCCACGTGTGAATGAACCCGGATGTCAATGCGTACCTTGATTAGTTTAACAACCGTAGGCTCCTTAACAGGAGACATCGATTAACCTTAAAAGAATGCTGTTGGCTAAGAAGTTCCACATACTTTTCACAGTTCTCACTCACATCATATTTTGTAGTTTTTCCAAGACTTTCCCATTACCTTTACTGTATGTAAAAAGAGTATTTAATGTAGCAAAATATATTTTTTTTTTGCAAAACTGGGCCACTCTAGGGATGAAATTGCAGGGGCAAAACTTCTAAGAAGTAATTCCTTTCAAAAATCACTTTGCGTCTGCTTGAACACTCTAGCTCTTGATCTTGGCAGGGAATATCAGACAGCAATGCCAATTACAAATGTCCATCCTGTATCAGCACACTACCACTGCTAAACTTAATTATAAATCACATCAAGCTCATGAGTTTGCAAGATATATGTTCGCTATTTTAGTATTTTAGACCTCAACGGACAGCAGGATATCTGACCAACGTCCACAACTTACAATCGCTTCAAAAAGGTCTTCCAAGGGGGCGTGGGAATCCTATCCTTAAATGAGGAGTCCATCCCTTTGGAGCGAGGTAGCAAACGAGAGCAGGTTCTCTCTAGATTAAGTCACTAACTCGCTTATTGTCAGTTCTGTGGACTAAAGGGTACGAGCCTGGCAGCAGAAGCAGGGACACCAGGCTCTGGCTCGCTGCGGAGGTGCTGAGGAGGCTGAGGAGAGAGCGGGGCACCTGCAGTCAGAGGACCAGTTCTGTCACAGCGGTGCTCTGAAAGTCTCAGACTCTCCCAGTCTGATCCACTTCTCTGACCCCAAAACCGTGAGGCAATCTGTTAAGACACCTTCCCACCGAAGGAGCGGGGCTTAAATACACGGGCTGCCAGCAGAGGAACGGGGACAAGGGACGCCAGCCCCGCCACTGGCAGCCAACCCCACCCCCAACCCCCGCCCCAGCTACCAAAAACCAGGCCGTTGCCTAGCAACAAGAGTGACCTCGTCGCGGCCGGACCAGGCGATCGATCACCGAGACTTCCGGGCGAGGGAGAGAGAGAGAGGGAGGAGCAGAGGCTTGAAAGCTGAAGCGACAGACAGAATTAAACCAAAGCCAAAAACACAGGAGAAGGGCAAGATAAAGTGGACAGGGGGAAGGATGGCCTGGGGAGGTGGGGGGGGGAGAGAGAAAAGAGAGAGAAAGAAGAAGAAAAAATAAGTGACCCATTTCCCCCTCCAGTGCTGTAGAATAATGGTGGGAGTTTAAGGACTCCAGGAAGCAGCTTGCTCTGCAGGTCGGGCCTGGTCCCCGCGCACGCACACGCAGAAACGGCCTCAAGGATTTCACTCGAACAGGCAATTAAACAAATAAAAGAAAACAGCGCAAGCTGGCAGCCAGTACGCACGGCCAGGATACGCTGACTCGGTTTAAGAGTTCACAGACGTGGATTTGGAGCACGGTTCCTGTGGAGACGGGCGGGTGCACCTCCGCAGCGGTCTGTGGGCGACCGACACTCCACGCCCAGCCCAAACCCTGGCCCCCGCACACTCCCAGAGCAGCACTCCCATAACACAGCTGACCGGAGGCCAAAGCTCTCAGATACGACAGGTCTCGAGTCAGACTCGATTCGTCTCCCCCTCTCAGCTGTCACTCAGACCTCAGGGGCTGTCAGTGGAGTCGTTTTTCAATCTCAGACAGATCACTCCCACGCACCTCACTTAGGGGGGAAAAACCCCAACAGAAACCACCAGGCTTGTTTAGTTCTGCTCTGAATGGAGAAGCCGATGCTTTCAAAATGCAGAGACAAGCGCTTGCGAAATCTCGCTCTTCCTGGGCCGTGTGGTGGTTAACGCGGGGAGTCCCGATTCGCACACACACAGGAGTCAAAACGGGTGCTTACGGGTGGCGGCCATCTTGGGTCCAAGACTCTCTGACCTGGGAAAGATGCTGAAGAGCGCCCAGAAAACCGCAGATCGCCGGCTCGTTCAAGGGAATGGCACACGGCGACCGACCATACTCGCTGCGCGATTTTATGAAGCCCTCAGTGGGCTGGCATCCTGGCGACTGGATTTGGCAGATTAGTCATACTCCTGAGTCTGGGGGTCTGGGGGTGAGGGGGTAAGGTCTCGCCCGTCTCCTTGGCCTGTAATGGAGGAAATGTCTCTGGCAGCTCGCCGCCCCAGGCTCTGCGCTTATCTGTCATCCAGAGCCATTGGGAGAGGAAAGCGTGCTCGGACTGGAGCCGGGGGAATTCAGGCGGAAGCGGGTTGCGAAAGGGCTGATCTGGCATCAGGACATATTAAGAACCTCTTACCTTTTAATGGCGCTAAACAGAGGGCCTGAGAGGAAAGAGCTTCAAGGAAGCCTGTGTGTGTGTGTGCGTGTGAGAAAACGAGCAAGAGTGTGTGTGTGTGTGTGCATGTGAGAAAATGAGCAAGTGTGTGTGTGTGCATGTGAGAAAACGAGCAAGTGTGTGTGTGTGCATGTGAGAAAACGAGCAAGTGTGTGTGTGTGTGTGTGTGTGTGAGAGCAATGTGTGAGTATGTGTATCACTTTATCATAAAAACCAGCCCTGCCCAGTGGCCCCGCTTACTTGCTTTGCTTCCACCAAGACTTCCATCACTCTGACTGGTTGGGTGGAAACAGTCCCCCAAACAGCATTACACCGCCCTGTGGCACTAATGCAAGCTGTTCATACCAGTTAAGACACACGATTAATTCACGCCCCTCAGAGCCCTCTGTATCATATACGCAACCGGGATAGTAGGGCACTGCTGGCCAGCGGGCTGGGTGAAGCTGACATGGGCACAACAGCCCAGGGGGGTGGGGGGCATGTCCGCACAGGCGAGCGGCATGCCGACAGGGGACACTGTGCACACTGCTCCTTTTAGCCTGCAGGAAACACGGTGCCAACACCTGGCACAAACCTGTACAAACAGAGCGTCCAGTGGAGAGGACAGCCGGCCTTAATCTGGAAACGGCAAGAGAGTGTCCAGCGTTCGGCCGGCTTGCATCGCGATCAGCCACATGGAGAACATGAGAGAGAGAGAGAGAGAGAGTGAGAACATGAGAGAGAGGGTGAAGGAGAGAAAAAGAGGGTGAGAGAAAGAAGAGAGGAGAGAGAGCAAGAGGGTGAGAGAAGGAGATAAAGAGAGAGTGGGAGAGAGACAGATGACACCTACAGAGCAACGGAATTGCACACAGGAAGCCCAGAGCAGCATCCTCAGCCTGCGACCATAACGGGCACATGTGCCACCTGCGCACTGCGAGTGAAACCCACCCAACGCCAAACCAGCCAAATATCTCCCGTTTCAGGGAGAAAGCAGCAGGCGGCAACGGAGGTGATGACAACGTCAGCCCCGCTCAGCTCCCGGCTGAGGAACATGAGGAAAGACCCGTTGCAGCTCGCGGGTGAACCAGGCAGAACTCAAAGTGCTTAGCCTACACTTTACATTTTCACCTTTAGAGGCGAGCAAACACCACACAGTGTCAATGCCTCAGACACACAAGTAAAAACCAGTTTGCAGCTCCACTCAGCTTCCCCTCCCCACCCTCCTCTTTGGGTTTGTTGTAACACAACCCCCGCCCCCCCATCCCACCACCTGCATGCCTTATTACACCGAGTGTTTTCTTTATGAATCACGAGCCGGATTCCTGACAATCGCAGCCGAAGAAAGGCCCCGCAGGGCGGGAGCTGCCCCCACTGTACTTGGCAGCGTAAACACAGAGCTGCTTTCACTTTTCACTTTCACTCCGCGGCACAAAGGCAGCCAAAACCCAGCGCCGGTTTATCAACCGTGGACATCGTACTGAACCGAGACTGAACAGGACTAAAGCACAGCACAGCACAGCACGCACGAACACACAGGCAAACATCTCTAAAAAGATGCTTCATGTGGTACCCACAGACTGGGTAGTGCCTCCACTCCACCCTGAGGAGTGTTTTACGTTCAACCCCACAATCTATGGCACCAGTCATGCATTCCTAGACAAGTGTTTTACAGCGAAACCAGGGCTGTGCGCATTTTGTAAGAGTCCTTCCCTGTTAACACTAGAAAGAGGTGTGCCAGGACGATGCACCTCAAGGACAGACAAGGCAGTCGGCACACAATGCCACTGTGTTCAGCACTGGGACCTGACCCACAGCCACTCGGGGGCGGCGGTGGGGGTGGCAGTCGACTCCCAACGCTCAGAGGAAATTCCAGGACAGCGAACACCACCCCCACAGGTGGATCAACTGCACAATCAGGCTGGACCACAGCCACCGAAAACAGAGGCTCTCACATGCCAACCGACATCGGGGAGGGATAATACAGAAGATTTAAGGCCCTGCAGGGCGACGTGCTTTGGGGAGAGGTCGAACAGAAGAATTAAAATGAGGAGCAGCTGTAGCCACGAAGTTGGGGGAGAAGGGGTTGGGTGGGGGCGGTTAGCCAATGGGTCGAGTCCTGCTCTACAAGAACAGGGGTTTGACAGAGGCGGCACCAGCTACAAGGCACAGGGCAGGGTAATGAGGGAGGGTGGCTTTAAAAACAAAAGACTACTTGTCTCAGGGATTGCCAACCCCATACAAAAGCAAAAGGCAGCCATACACTTCTTAGCTTTTTCTGTGTTTTTGTGTGTGTCATTGAAATTCCTTGCACGTTTAATCGTAACAGGAGGGTTAGCTGCATTAAAACTGCAGCAGAAAACGAATTAGATTTTTCCTTAATTCAATGCCTGCTAAAACAAAAAGGATTACCGTTGCGCACAAAAAAAAAAAAGAATGGTTCCTTAAAATGAATGAGTGGGGAGTTTGACTAATGACCCAAGCTTCAATCGTCACCGACACGGATTTACAGCCGTGTAATCCAGATTCTGACCTGTAACGTACATTACTCTACACTGAAATATGATCGAACTGAGCCAAATAGAAGCAGGGGATTAATTAGGATTTATAAAGGGGGGATTAGTCGCTGTCAAACTGCCCTTCCCCGTGAGCCCCCACATACAATGCGTTTCAGTGGATTTCAGCCCAGATATCCAGGTAATTATCTCCCTAGGCCCCAGCCGCCTCCAAACCATTCAATTCTCGCAGGAGAGCGCTTTTTCAAAATGACTGTGGGGAGGAAGAGTGCGAACATAAAGGAAGAGAACAATGCCCGTATACGGAGGGGGGGCGACAAAGGTAGAAAACCCCATGTCATTTCCCACACAAAACAATGCCACTGCCGTACAAAAAAAACCCTAAACTAAACGTTTTTCTGGTTGATTTAAGAGAGGCCTCTAGCTCGGCAATGCTTTGTTGCAGCTCGCACTCATCTTGCGTTATATCACTCCTAACAAAACTGTTATATTAGGCAGCACGAATTTGTCTAGAAAACAGATGCATGTTAGTCGGCATCCTGGTCATCGAATTGACAGCTGACTCGTGGAGGAACGTTTTGTTCATCTGAATTCTAGCTAGCTAGCTAACCGGTGCTACGTGGGAGAAGCAATTGGTTAGTCTACATAATTGGTTCAAACTTTTCTGATATACAGTCGTTGCGAGCTAGTTAGCTAGCATCACTAGCCTATAGCAGTAGCTGCGCATGCTTTAAGATGGCTAGTTAGATAGCTAAAGAAAGTTGAGTACAAAAATAAGTTTTTTTTAAATCTCTAGATTGAGGACAATACATGCCATTAACATGTACAATAACTTTAATATATGCGCTTAAATTACATAACTGTAGCTTCCCCAATAGCTACCAAACGTAACTAGCAACCTACGTGTTTACCACCGGCCGAAAGTAAGAATTTAAAATGCGACATTCTTCTGCAAGACGAGGAAGAGCTCACACCCAACCCCCACCACTTCCCATCAATAAAGAGAAAGGACAGTTGGCGAAGGTTGCTAGCTCGCTAGCTTTTTACTTTGTACGCTTTCATTTAGCCAGGGTGCAGTTTTACAAATATAAACTACCAAGCTAGTGTAACGTTGGTTGGTTAAGTAGGTTAACCTAATTAGCAAACTGCTTAACCCGGAGAGGGTGTGTGTGCGCAAATGGGGCAATTAACGTCAGTCAGTCAACGTTAGCAAAAAAAAAAAAAAAAAAAAAAAACGTATCAAGGGCGAGGAAGCTTAATTAAGCCGTTCATTCTTGCTAGTTTGCCTTCGTTGATACACACACTCGCTAGCTAGCCGACGACGTTAGACGTTCGCTAACGTTACTGGGGTGTCACCCACAGCCAGCTAGACAACTTGTTTAGTTCCACCTGACCTTTGAACCTGAGGACTGTGTTTCTGACAACCGAGATTAAAGGAAAATATTGATATCCAATTACACTAGCTATTTCAAACAAAGCACCGCACAGTGTTAGCGAGCTGGATCCATGGGCTGCCCTGATATCAATCGAACGACTGACTGACCGACATCGAGACAGTTTCGTTACAGCTCACGTGCCAAAAATGTATCTGAAAAGAAAGAGGGGAAAAAAACTAAACAAAAAGACCAGAATGGGCCGACTCAGTTAGGCTTGCCGGCAGCTACTTGGCATAAACCGAACATACCAAGCCCACTGAAGGACCCATCGGTTGCATTCTTTCAACTCCATTTCAGGAGCTCACCGTCAACGTTCGCTAGCTAGTTGAAACAAAGCAATTAGCCAGCTTGCGCTACATTCACTACTGCCTTCATACTTAGCTAGCCAACTAGCTACTTCGATAACCACTTAGCTAGCGGGCTACATAGCTACGGTATCAACTTAGTGTTAAACTAAAATAGCTAAATCGTTAACTGGCTTGTTAGCTTACCGCCTAGAGACAAGAACCATGGCTAACTAGCAGCTACCTAGACGTTACAGCCACTTAATCAATCGTGGATTATGATTCGTGCCAAGAAACCGATCAAACCGCACACTCGAGTCAGAAGAAAAAACACGTTCGAAAATAAGTCGTTATGACAATAGACTAGCAGTAATGGGACACGATGTAGGAATATCAACGTTGATAAGGCCACTAAGCAAAATTAAATACATCTGCGTGTAATCTTACGACCCCCCCCCTTCTCCCAGTCGACTCTCCCCATTCCACTCCACCCAACCCCCTCCCCCTCTCAACCCTCCTGATTTAAAGCAAATAAAAACCATTATTCAACCATATTTATTACCTGGAGTAAGCCTGTGTTCTCCTCCCATCGACTGGGGTGACATCGAGTGCGACGGACTGTCTGTAGGCGGCCGGAGGTTGCATCTTTGAGGGGACGGAGTGCCCGGGGTCCCCGGTAGCGGGTTGCACCTCCTCCGCTTTGGGGACTGGGGACTGAGCAGGGCCTCAAACTCCATCGAACGCTTTAACGTGGCTCCACACGCCATGGTCGGTCGTTTGGGCGATAACGTAGGGAGGAGAAATAGTTTTTCTTTTCTTCTTAAAGCGCACCGCAAACTATACGACCAAGCTCTCAAAGAAAACAATTCACAAGCCAGCTATTTCCCCTTTCTCCACCACCCTTCACTATTTTACAATGGCGTCTGTAGCCGGGTTTGTGTGCCGACTGCCGAGCCTGTATCAAAATTCTAATACGTCACACTGGGGGGAGTGTGCCATTTACTTGGATAGGGGAATCGTAATTCAAACTGTATGTGCAATTGACTGTTTCCCTTACATTGACTATAATTAAACACAATTTAGTATTTCATAAGAATGATAATAAAGGTTTTATATAAGAATACAAAATTATATAGTGCAGGAATTTATGTGAACGTGTCTTATAATATGTACCACCCCTTTGGTCAATGCTTGTTGTTTTTAGTCAAACTCAAACTGTAAACTCACGAGACTGAACAGTTAGGGGGCAGGGGTAGCTGTAGCAGGCCGTAGTTGCAAAATCCCATACCAATCGTTGCCGGCTAGCTGTATTTACGGTCTTTTCGCATGTGTTATGGGATCATTCGGAACTTTAATGTTCAAATCTGATAAATGTTTTGAATTCTTCATTGCAAATTGTCATATATTTCAAATTAAGTGCATCGACATGTCGATCAGGTATTTTAGAAGCTAGCAAAAATGAAACCGTGATTGTTAATGTTGCTAATAGCATCCAGAGGAAAGGATGTTTCCGTTAACGGGCCCCGCTGTGAAAGCAGCACAAACTAAAACCACAAAGATCGTTTACCCAACCCAATTATGTGGTAAAACTCTTGTCTTGAATAATATTTTCCAACTTCACAAGGTGGTTTCATTGACGTAGGTATCATTAATGTTATGTTTATAGGGCCATTCCATTACGAATTAAAGGGTTTGCCTCCTCATGTATGCAATACGGTAGCTACTACTGTACATTAAACAGGTATTTTATGTTGTCAGCACACACATCTATATATATTATAGCCAATTGAAAAATTCCATTTAAGTCATTTTTGGGGTATAAATTGTTTATACAGACATAGATCCTGAGATTAGGATATCATAAATTATGGAAAGGCTATGCTATCTTTAATAGTGAGCGTTATTAAAAATAAGTAGGAACAAGAAATATGCCTGATACAATTGCAGTTTCTTGTCTTGCTTTTTCTTGTCTTATTTCAGTTCTTGCTGTCGCACCATGGCTCCAAACAGAACATTGCCGATGAATTTAGTGGTTGTTGAATCGGATTAAGCCAATGCCCCCACTAGCTAATGAACAAGTCAAGCTGAGGGCAAGGGGCAGAAACCAAAAGCACAGCAAAATGAAGACCAGGCAAAACAAGACTTAACAGTTGGCCACAGACACAGTGTGGTGCATCTCCCCAAAGCCATTAATTCCTTGAGACGGTGTGGCTTGTTCTCTGGGAATGAATCAGAGTGACATTTCTGCAGTTGGTCGCCAGGGTGTGATGGGAGTTCTCCAGTGGAGCTCCTTGTTTTTTGGTTAATAAATGGCTGTAAGGCCTTTTCTCTTTTTTTGCTTTGATTGGTCCCCATCTGGTTTGTTGGGGCCAAGGAGACAGTCACATGGGGGGGGTTCCCTCGCTGGGACCTGGGCGGTTTGTGATTCAGGGGTGCCATTGGGAGGCACTTTTGGTCACAATTGTACACTGCTGTGAAGAGTAAAGCCTCACACACAGTGGACAAATACATGATCATATTTATTTTGTTTGCTTGTTTGTTTCAGTTCAGTTTATATTACAAACGAGAGGTTCAGCTTTAGCTACAGGCAGTTCTTGAAGGCTTTTACAGGAGCAGAATGAGGGTTTTTAGTGGGCTGGGGGGTTACTCTTTTCTTGTTGTGTTTTGTCTCTTGTGACTGCATTACAGATTGTTTTTGTAGTCTGTCTTTTTATTGTAAAGGTGACTAAGGTTAATGGTGGTTGGTTGCTGTACGCCACTCTCTTCAAACTGCCCCCTGTCTTCATCCTCTCCTTTCCCTAAAATTTCCAGCTGTTACCAGAGTGGCTTCACATTTCGGGTATGTTCTTTAACAGGGGCGGCCGTGCTTCGTCTGGAGCCAGCCACTGCTCCTCAATCATCCCCCTGTCACCTCTACCCCTGGAGTTAATTACAGGCCTCTTCACAGTTCTTCCCAATTCATCCTCCCCCCACTGCCCACAGCTGGACCCACCCACACCCCTCTGTCCCACAGACCCCCTGTCTCCACTCCCGTGTGACATCTCTTTTAGGGCGATTGTCCTAGCGCCATTTGGAGGGAGACGAATGTCCCAACACCTTTCAAAAGAGACTTCCCCCAAAAAGAGTCCCACATTGTCCCTTTTGGGGCAGAGAGAAAATTGTCCAAAGACTGAACAACGGGCAAAGAACATGCTTCACGGAACCATTTTTAGGGAACCACTAACCACATGATTTGATGAAGTAAAAAAAAATTTAAAAAGGAAAAAAACCAGACATTGTAAATCTGTCCTGACGGTACTTCTGACTGACATTATTTCAGAAGTGTTATTTCATAATTATTATTGTCCTGGCAATGGGGAAGGGGAAAAAAAAAGAATTGTTCCAGTTGTTTGCAAACAAAGTTTAGTTTTTTTCTAGAATTTTTTTCCCTAGATTTGTGACGCTAGTGAGGAAATGCACACTGAAGCAACAGGAAGTACAATGTGTGAACCCGCTTCCCTGTTGCCTCCCTCCATACATACACAAAGACCATTGTGTGATTTGCACTGTTACCATATTGGGTGGGGGGGGTTCACCCACCTGTGTCCCATTTGTCTCTGCTCTCTGCCTGTAGCTCAGTCACATGACATGGGCCATTATACGGTCCCACAGAACTGCTTTGTTCTTCCGGGGGGCCTGAATTTGGACGGACAAGAACCTGAAGGAGTTTCTAAAAACAAACCTGCATGCAAAATGCAAAATGGCAGCCACATGCAGGCACCAATGCATACACACACACACACACACATTTATATAGGTCATAGGTAATTGCGTTATGTTCTCCAGTTAGCGCAGTGGTTCTGGTTGATGATAATCATGATGAGTGGTGCAGTTGAGTAGCACCCATATTTCAAAATGAGACGCTCCTGTTATGGTGGCAGGAGATGTTGGAGGCGGGTTAGATTCACACACTGGGGTGACACGAGATCACTATGCTGATCCCCTTTCTGAATAATATCTGTGTATTTCGAAAATGGATCTGGCATTGCAGTTCACTGGGGAACTTGTTCACGGAGGTGCCAATGGGAAATGAAGTCCAGAGATAAGTAAACACGTAGTTCTCAATGCCTGGCTCTGGACTTGATGCCCCCACCAGCTGCAGAGCACAATGTTTTTCCCAGCAATGAGTATCCCAACAGTCAAATGACTGTCACATATGCCTCGGCTTAACAAGGGCGGTCGCAACCATTTCTTTACATATTTTGTGCCAGACGATCGCTAACTCCAAACGTAAAGTGAAAAGACAGCATGCGATATGCTCTACTGAAATGCTAGTTGTGCTTTGTTGTGCCATATTCCCATAAACGCCTATTTTACAGACACGGTGGGAGGGCCTCGATGTTTATCAGCCAGAGGCTTCTTGGAAAAAGACACAGAGTTCAAAGAGTGCAAACCTGCTGTTGAGAAATGAAGAGAAAGATGTTTGAATAGGGACAGCACTGACGATGAAACATAAACATGTAATATGGCAATGATTGGCCATTTAAGCCATCTAGGCTCATCATAACTATAACCTGAAGCATTTGCATTTGCATTTGCAAACTTTTGTTGTGCCTTTTCTCTTCCTTTTGACAATCAGCTGTCAAATACATTTGGTACCTGAAACCTTTTTTTTGGTAGTATGTGGACAGCACCTTCCTCTAAGTACATGAGTAAAAGAATTGGAAAAATAACTCAATAGTGATAATAAATGATCAATCTATCAAGATAGCCTCACTTGTCAGGCTTATAACCTTATGATACTATGAAAATGGACACTTTGATGTGAAATCAGTCTGCCCTTACTCCACGGATGTGCTTTTCTAATAAACCAATTGTTATTGACTTTTTCTGACCAGTCATGATCTTGTGTAGGTGGGGCTCCAATCGGACGTGGCTACACAAACCAGAAACTCCCCCGGTGGTGCTTCACTCACCAGCCAATGCAGTGCTGGCTAAAACTCATTAGAACCAATCAGATGACAGGACTCAAATCTCAAAAAAATGTAATTTCTCTCTCCAGATGTCACTACTACCAAGATGACGTGGTCCAATGAGTGAATTTAAAAATAGTGATGCATTTTGACCTGGCTCACCACTGGATGAACTAACAGTTGGCATATCATTTTAACAAGGGGGGAATGTTATTTACAACAGATTTTCCAGGCAGCCGGGTTACTGTACAGTACAGCATTTATTTGTTTAGCAGACACCCTTATCCAAAATGACTAACACAGCTAACATATTTTATATATATTTTATATTTTTGTACATATCACTCATCTATGTAGCTGGATATTGACTGAAGCTCAGGTGTAGTCTCACAGGTGTAGTAGAGCACAAAAACAGCACCCCACCATGCATCCTCCAATGCAGTCACTTGTAAAACCTATGACTATTTTTCAACCACCAAAAAGGAACGTGAGCGACAACATTTTTCCTTTTGATTACACAAGAAAAACATACACATTCTCCTTTAAAATTTTGTGGTCACTTTTGACAAATCTTTAAACTAAACATTAAAGTAAGTCTTGCTTAGTCTTGTTTTCATGAATGTAAGTTATCTGGCAGTGACTGAACATGCCCTAGTATACAACATGTGCAGCCTTTCTTCTGTTGTGACAATAACCGTGGAGCACACAACTTTCCTCTTCCTATTCTTTCCTCAGAGTTGGATTCAGGAGCCTTTCTTTGTGAGAAGAAAAACAAAAAAAAACAAATTCCACGTGAACAGGGTATATGTACAAAGCCTCACTCGTAAAATCATTTGGCAAGGACATGACAAGGGGTTGAGAGAAAAACGACATGTTGTGCTATTGGTTTGTGTCTCTTTTCAGTCAATACGTTACACAACCTGGTCAGGAGGGTCTCTGTTTTCCAGGCCTGTTATCAGCTTATCTCAGTTCAGTTCACCCTGACAGACACAAGAGCCCACTCACCCCTCTCTCTCACCACTTCCCCTTCTCCCTCAAGGGGTCAGAAATAAAACAGCAACAAAAAAATCAGATGAGATAATAAGGATGGTATAAACTCCATTTCCCACAATGCACTGCCCCTGTCTCGATCCTCATTTCTCGATGACGCCCAGCTGCTGTTTCTGCACTGTCTCAGACAGCGACCCCTGGAGCACCTCAGACCCGAGACTGCTGCCGTTCCCCTCTGGGAGGGGTAGGGAGGGTTGTCACCATCGCCCCCGCCCCTCTGCCAACACCTCCGACATCTGGCCCGGCCCTGCCTTAGCGCCCGCCCCAGCGCTTCCTTCAGCTCACGGCAGCGCAGGGCGTAAAGCAGCGGGTTGACAGCGGAATTGACTAGGCAGAGCGTGCTGCAGAAGGCGAAGGCACGCTGGTGGGTGCGTGTCAGCCTCAGCGTCACGTCCGCCAGCATGAAGCTCAGCACGGGTAGCCAGCAACCTGCCAGAATCGCCAGGATCAGGCCCAGGGTGCGTGCCAGACGGATGTCCATGCGCATTCGGGCCTGGCCCCCTGCCCCGCCCTGCAGCTGCAGCCTCGCCATGAAGGCCTCGTGCTGGTGTGCCCGCCACAGGACCAGAGCGTAGGCCCCGAGGATGAGGCCCAGCAGAGCCAGGATGAAGCCCGACCAGCAGGCTAGGTAGCGGTGGTCGATGTATGGGAAGAGGCGGGAGCAGGGCGGGGCCAGGCCGGAGGGGCAGGTCCAGCCTAGCAGGGGCAGAAACGAGACCAGGACCGCCGTGGACCACAGCGCAACCAGGCCCAGCGAGGCCCTGCGGCAGGTCAGCAGCGTCTTGTAGCGGGAGGCATGGTGGATGCACACGTAGCGGTCGAGCGCGGTCAGCAGCAGACTGCCCAGCGAGCCCGTGAAGGCCATGGTGACCCCGCCCAGTTTGAACAGGTAGGCGGCCGGGTGGTCGTACCGGTGGAAGAGGTGGAAGTCGAGGAAGCTGGAGGTGAAGAAGCAGCTGGCAAAGACGTCAGCCAGGGCCAGGCTGCCGATGAAAAGGTAGGAGGGGCGGCGGCGGAGGGAGGGTGTGTTCCCGATCAGGCCCAGCACCAGTGCATTCTCCAGGAAGGTGATGGGTCCTGCCAGGAAGCAGATGGAGCCGATAGCCGTCTTCTCCGCCTCCGTCAGGACCATGTAGCACCCAAGGTCCTCGCAGGACTCGTTGACGGCGGGCAGGGCATGGCTGATATTGAAGGGGGGTGTGGTTTCTAAGGGGTAGGCGTCCCCTAGATCCTCCATCGCTCCCTGCGCGAGCTGAAACGAGCACCACTTGCTGTGTTGCCGATGGGGTCTAGCCAGGGGAGTGTGGGTTGGGGCTACCACCCCCTCGGGGGCGTGTGGACGCTTATGGCCTCGCTTGGGCCTTATCTGCAAGGTTTGAGAATTCACACCTGGAGAAATGAACTGGGAACAAAGAAGAGCAATCTTAAATGTGTACTTCCTGTTTCATCAGTGTGATGTGATTGTCTTTCATATTTTCACATTCTGTGAACATCAAAGCCACATTGTTTTACTCAAATTTAGCCATCGTGGGGTTCTCAAACTGCTCTCAAATTTTGATGAAAATGAAAAAGCCTTGCGCTTGCCACATGATTGAGACTTATTTGCATTTTGAGATACATCACCTTCACACCTTCTGCTATGTTCATTAATAGCTTGGTAGTTAATATCCCAATTGTTATTGTCATTATATATACATCATTTCATAGACCGCTTGAGTGAACATACCATAACCACCATAACCCCACAAGTTAAACACCACCATAACAGAAAAATACAAACATATTCAGATTTCATATTGAGAACTTTAATCGAAATTATATTTTGAAATAGAACAGAAACATTTTCCTTGCATTTTGCTTTAAACTGAGGGACAACAGGCCGCAATGTCATTTGCAGCCACAGGATGGCGCTAATATCGCCAGCGCAGCCACAACGCTGACGTCTATGGCTATGCATGAAAGATAACATGAGACAGAAGAGTGCCTATGGTTGCATGGCACGTCCTCTTTTCCTTGTTTACATTGTTAAATGTCGAGTTTGTTTTCCTGAGGCTCTATCATTTGATCGGAAGTAGGACAGAGGTTCAGCCATAATCCCCTCTGTACAATTAAGACATTAAGCATTTATTGATGAGAACAGGCCATTTGGCCCAACTAGGCCGGCCCAAAAAAAAAGAAAAAACTTTATTCTGTTGCAAAATTCTGTAGTAAGAGATGAAAATCAGCTTCCAAAAAAATACAATATCAAGTTTGTTCCTTGATATGAAAACCCATATAAAAAAAAGATTAATAATTGATTTCATTTGTGTTCCCTGGTGAGCGCCCCCTCCCACAGCCCTCAGTGCCTTCAGTATTAAGCCCCGCCTCTCCATCCCGCCCATGTTCAAAAACAGGGCTCTCAAACTCCACTCCTGGAAGGCCACAGTGTCTGAAGTGTCTTTTTTGTATTTTCCTTTCAACCAGCGGCCAATTTAGGCCTTGGATATGAGGTATGTGGACTATTTACACTCTTTAATTAAGTACTTAACTACTGAAGCACACTGAAGACCAGCAGACACTGCAGCCTTCCAGGATTGGAGTTTGAGATCCTTGTTGTAAAATAAGTATACATGGAATATATAAAGCAATGGTTCTCAACCTCGGTCCTGGGGACCCACTGTGTATGCTGGTTTTTGTTGCAACCTCTGAATTGTAACTAGCTGTTAACTGTTCTTAATTATCTCATCTCATCTCATCTTCAGCCGCTTATTCCTAGTTAGGGTCGCGGGGGGGCTGGAGCCTATCCCAGCATGCATTGGGGCGAGAGGCAGGAATACACCCTGGACAGGTCGCCAATCCATCGCAGTGTTCTTAATTAGACACTTCTAATTTCTATTAAAGCATGATTTACTCTACTCTAAGGCTATATTATGTCAGAAATAACTATGTATGCCATGAACAATAAATTCCATATTCACATCCCAGGACTTTAAATCAGTCAGATGCATGATCACTTTATGTGCAATTAATTGGTCAGAGTGTATTCACTCCTCTGGTTTTTGTCTTCATCCTTCAAATCAGCAACCAATTTAGACACAATAAACCAGGTGAGATTAGTTAATGATGTAATCAACTGCTTTAATTGACCAATTAAGTGCTGAGAAACAATGAAAACCAGCCTGCAGCCCTCCAGGACCAGGATTGGGAACCACTGACCTAGTTGGTTCTGATCAAATCCTCGACTGTGCTGGCATAATTGGCCATTGTGTCATCCAGGGAGGGTCCACATGGCATTCCACACCACTTCGCTCAACAGCACCTCCTCTGGCCGGGTGCCTACAATATGCCTTTGCCAGCTGTGCAGTCCCCAGGCACAGCTCAGCTCATTCATTGCATTTCTGAGGGCTCGCTGCTCGTGCACAGAGGGTTGAGAGGGGCCTACAACAGGGCTATTCAATTGCAGGCCTTGAGGGCCGAAGTATCCAATCATACACCACACCAACTGATTTCACTTAATAGCTCACCTACTGGACCAAGGAGGCAAAATAATTATCAGGCGGTGTAGAGCATGGTTGGAGCAAATATCTACAGACACTGTGGCCCTCCAGGCCTGGAATTAAATAACCCTGACCTACAACAACGATTGGGTGTTCCAGATCAAAGGGAAAACAAATAGAATTGAAAAGTTGTTAAAAATCCCTACCAGTATGAGAATCACACTCCATGTCACCCAAAGTAAACACATTAGGAAGAGAGCTTTGCTATTCTTTTTTAAGAGACAGCGTTCAGAGTTTATATGGGTATCGATCAGATCCGCTTACCTCTTCCATCAAACAAAATCTCCCTCGCACCCCATCTGTAGTTATTTCTCACCCCGCCCCAAGAGAACCATCATTTTTAAAAGAAGAAAAATATCAACAAAAGCAATCGGCCCTCCATATTTTGAGTAGCACAGCAGATATACAAACGTGACAGGAATGTTTTTTGTGTTCCCATCTCGTTCCCTCGCTTTCTCCAAAATATAAAGTGGATGAATGGATGACCTGCTTTTCACCTGTTTTAAATGTATTTATTTGTACCCCTTTCTTCCAAAAAGACAAATTGCACCATTATCCACAACAGCAGACTGAGGACAATGACAGAGAGTCGTGGCAGCACTGAAGCGCACCCAGGCAGGGACGTTTTTAGCTCGTACAACGGAGATCCTCCTGTCATTACCAGCTGCTGAAAGCGCACAGGCGATAGCTCGGAAACGTGTCCTCATTCGTCCGTCCCCTGGCCCACAGCACATGGCTGCTGTTTAACATCCGTGTTACACGTAATGAACGATGCTAATGTTATTAAACGAAACTAGAACAACTGTATAATGTCAACTGATAATGAAACATTTTAATATAAATATTTGACTCACTCTGTGCACAACTATGTTATTGAATAAATTAGTGAATACGTCTTTTTGGTTCATTAAATTAACCAATAATACGTAGCCTATGTCAAACTGCACAAAGCTGCGCTCTATAGATAGATTGGCTTCATGGCACTGAAGTGCGCCGATATCTTTCCAAGGTGACTTGCTGGTTTTCCATGAGCATTTTAAGCATTATTTGAGGTACAATCTCTAAGTTTTCATTTAAAAACTCTAAATTAAACCTTGCAATACAAGGGGTGATAATAACATGGCGAAATTGACAGTTCTATTAAATTACTCAAAAGTCCTAATTTAAGGAAGATAGCCTACTGTAAGTTAAGTCATATGCTTTTACGATGGTCCTCAACCGTGGTCTTGGTGGCTGCTGGGTATTTTTCGCCTGAAAACCAGTAACCAATTCAGACCCAAGAAGACAGGTGAGGTCAATTAACTGCGTAGCCAACCGCTTTTACGGATCAATGAAATGCTGTTACTGTGCAGCCTGTGGCCCTCCCTGACCGCTGGGCTGCTAGCTCCTGTACTTTCACAAAGCAATAAATAGTTCTGATTCAAAGGACAAGCAAATACCAATTAATTACTAATTATTTCATTTGAAATACTTTCCAAAATCTCGTACATGACATTCAGCGCAGCTGATTTTCGTTTCAAATCTAAGAATGCAAAAAAAGTCTCCTCTTACATGTTGTTAAGAAAAGTTTACGTCGATTACTGTGCGTCGAGTGGAGGAAAGAAGAAGGTTAAAGTCTGCCCCCTGTTGGATTTATGTGGTAGTTTCTACAAAAAGGAAATAGTAAATCCCCTGAGGGTTTAAAAAATAAAATCTTCCATGTTCTTCCACGGAAATGGAAATATAAATGATAAAATATATATACATTACAAACCGATGAATAAAGCAAAAGGTGGGTGCTACACATTGGTGGTGGTTGAGATGAATGCTCCCCCCCTCACTGTAAAGTTCTTTGCGATCCTTACAAAAGGCACTACATAAAAATGAAATCCATTATTAGTATTATTATTATAAAAGAAAATCTATCAGAAGCTATTCCTAAATGATCCATACCCAGTGTTTAAAAAAAAAGCAGAACCTAAAAGACTAAAAGATTTTGGCCTACTGAATTATCAGTTATTATGAATTAATATAATCATTAATGATTGTCCAAATCAGTTTGGTTTCTCCTCCAGAAACTGTAATGAATGCTGCAGCATTTTACACTAACTTCTTCGTATCTGTGTTCTTACTTTGCCATTTTATGTTTGCTTTCTGTTCTGCCCATTACTCTCTGACCTCAATGGACACCAATCCTGACCCCAGATCGGTTATAAAGTCCCATCTCTGATGGAGCTGTTGCCAGATCCCTCTCACCTGGGACAGGTATGAGCATGCCACATCCCTATCACCTGGTACAGGTATCAAGATGTGTAGCCCCTATGATAGGGTTACTCAAATCACGGTCCTTGTGGGCTGAGTACTGCTGTTTTTCCACACTCCCTTCACCTGGGAGTCCGGTGTGAAGACCAATAGTTCAATTACCTACCTGAGAGAAAGAAAAAAACTGAACCGAATTTGGCTTTGTGGGCCAGATTTGAGTAACCTTGCTGCAGAGTAACACAGAGAGAGACCTGCATTGAGGAAGAAATATGGCTATGGTTATGTGGCTTACTGGTTCATTTCGGTCTGTGCTATATGATATTAATGACAGCTTTCATAAATGCTGAAAGAAACCAAACAGAAAAAAAGCTTTAACTGAATGCAAAAGAAAAGAAAATCTCAAACAAAATACTGTTATGATTACTCCTAATGTTAGAACAAATGACCCTGTTTGGCGTTTATGCCGAGATAAAGAGGGATTTATTAAGTAGGCAATGAAGCCACTGCCAATTTCCCACAATGCTGTAGTCATTAATTATGAAACACAACTGCCTACCGAGTTCGACTGATTGTGATTCTTTCTATTTTTATTATGACTATTTTCTTCATGGAAACGCAATATCCAGTGCAGCAGCAGCAGCAGGAGGAATGACTCTTTCTTTTCATCACGAGCGTTATTGACTTTAGCAGTAATATTGTGTCTGGCCAATCTTACTCGGGAGGGGGAAATGACTGCTGTGTATGTACTCTCTTTATTAAAATCCCTCTGGCGTTTTCAAAATCTGACCCGATCCGCTTAGCGGCTCCGTCCCCTAGCTCGGTTCGCCTGCTGTCCAGACAGAGGGGGGTTGGGGGTTGGGAATCGACTGCTCCTCCAGGTCTGTTATTTGGGGGAGTATGAATGGGGGTCCCCACTGAAGATCCAGTTTTGGTACAAGTCATCCACAAGGAGAGGCATCGGGGGAGCGTCCGGTGCTTTGGTATTGCTATTCTGCTACTCCGCGAAATCAATTCTCTCCACTTTCCGAGGGGAAGATAAGCCACCGACTACAAAATGGCCACACGTGAGGCTATTCCATACAATGCGCGGAGTGTCATTTTCTGTCCATTCTTAGCTTAGTCTCAATAACACCAATTCCAAAGCCATTCTACACATTTTGCAACTCCCTTTCCCCAACTGATACAGTCTTAAAATGGTTGACCCCCAAACTCTCTCAACGAGCATCACTGGATACTGAGAAGCTTTGGGGTGCAGCTATGGCAGTGTATTTTGTCAAGCACGGCTCTAACCTAGAATTCTATCCATTCAGAGGACTCTTTAAAATTCCAAGCATTAATAGAAATGCAATGAAGCCCGACTGTTCAAGCTGTAAGGCTGAGCCTTTAGGATTTTGCTCTGAAAGGGTTTCTCGCCACCCAGTTTTGTTTTGAAGAATCCCTGCACATAAGTTACACCTTACATGAGGCACATCCTCCACACAGGTCTTTATACTTATGCTGGAAGTAGGGTGTTCTTTATGACTGCAACATAAAACACATTTTCTATGCTTTTTCCCCTTTTTATCTAAAATTTGGAATTCTCAATCATATTCTAAGCTGTGCTAACTGCAACCTCCACTGTCAATGCGGGAGAGAGTAGACTGGCACATTGCTCTTCTGCAAAACATATCAGCCGTCTCTTCTTTTCACAAGGCAGTCTACATCTACAAGTTAAACTTGCACAGTCATAGAGGAACTTGCACAGAGTCATAGGAAGACACTTTGTGTGCAGCCTTATACCTGTGGGCACCCCGCTGACCAGCAGTCCGGGTGTGCAATGAGACCCGGACATCCTGTCTGACTGTATCCCTCCCTCCATGGGCAATGCTACCGCCAATTATCCATCGCCCTGTGGAGGGAGGGTATCAACACTGGCACGGTCGGCACTGGCACGGTCTGGATTTGATACCATACCACGGGGCTCATCCACACACTAGAACAGCACCTTAACAGGATGAGCCAGCCAGCAGCCCAGAAAGAACATTTTAAATGGGTACTTGAAAAGTACTTCAGCTGTATGATGTAATGTGAAATGAAAAGAGGGAGGAAGTGGAAATTGATTAGCAAAAACCCTTTCTCAGATGAGTGAGCTATTACAAAATGTAGACAACGTATCCTCTTCTTGCCTTAATGTCACATTAATGAAGAATTGTTTCTAATATAGCAATAGTCAACAAACACAATGACATTTATCAATAATGAGGGATACTGTACAGTGCAACTCCACTTACGTGAACCACTGAAAAAAGACTGAATTGCATCTTATATTGAACAAAAAATGCAATACATCACTTACCTACAAAGTCATGCTGGCCAAGGTGAGGAAACGTCAGGACCTTACCTCGTGTACCTTGTGTGTGCATGCGTGTGTGCAGCCTCCAATATCGCTACACAGAGAAGCAGACTTGTGCACCTCATGATGTGGCTTTCTCTTCGACTACATTGCCATAGCGCCACTCTTCTGATTGCTTCACACCCCGAAGAGAGAGAGAGAGAGAGAGGGGGGGTGCATGTGTGTGTGCAGGAGAGACAGAGAGAGGGAGAGCGTGCATGTGTGTGTGTGTGCAGGAGAGACAGAGAGGGAGTGTGTGTGTGTGTGTGTGTGTGTGTGTGTGCAGGAGAGACAGTGTGTGTGTGTGTGTCTGGGAGGGGGGTGAAAGAATAGGAAAGAGTGAGGGAGAGAGAATGCATGGATACATATGTGTAGGAGTGAGAGAAAGATGGAGACAGAAAGAGTGTGTGTATGTGTGTGTGTGTGTATGTGTGTGTTGTGGGGAGGGGCAGGTGGGAGGTAAAAGAATGGGACAGAGCAAGACAGAGAGAAAAGGGGTGATGGGAAGAGTTAAGACCAAAAAAGAGGCAGTGTAAAGACCACCTTTCTTTCTCCCTCTCACTCTCTCTCTTTCTCACACACTTTATATAACCTTTATTTAACCAGGTAGATTCACTGAGAACCTGCTCTCATTCTCAATAGTGACCTGACCAAGACGCTCACAACCCTGCAATACGAAACAGTCAGACAACATGAAAAGTCAGATCTCAGATTTATTGGCATGAAAAACATGTTGCCATAGCACAATACAATATCACTATTGTACCCTCTGCTTCAAAATTAGCAGAGGGTACAAATGTCACAGTCATACTACAATTGAACTGCACACTTTCTCAAGTTATAGCAGGCAGGGACATATAGGATTATTGTCAGTTATTATTTATTGTATTTTATTTATTAAATCAAAGGGCCAGTTTTCATCTGCAGTCCCTGAGCAGGTAAAAAAACCCCAGGTAAAACCATGTAATAGCAGCATCGAACATCATACATAACAGTATGAACATGGCAATGACATGGAACAGCAAAGAACAGTGCACAAAGTATGTCTTCAGGATTGCATGACTGCAGGGTTGCATTGAGCCTTATGTTAAGACTGCCTTTGAAAGACTGTTGTACTGTTTATTATTGCAAGGAGTAAGTATTCCAGAAATATGACGCTATCACAGAAAATGCTTTTTAGCTAAAAGGGCTTTGTCTACAGCAGGGTTACTCAAATCACAGTCCTCATTGTTGTTTTTCCAGCCTCCCTTTACCTGGGAGACAGCTGTGAAGACACTCTGGCCAATCAATTGCACTAATTGTTCAATTACCTACCAGAGAAAAAAGAAAACCAGAACCAAATTTGGATTTGTGGGCCAGATTTGAGTAACCCTGATATTGGAAGAATAAGATAAGGATAAGAAGTCTTCAGCTTCATTTATGAGCTTATCAATAAATGTACCTGAAATGTCATACACTTAATTGATGGAGCTTATTAAATAATAAAGAGCAGAAGTTGGCGTTAAATCCTGAAATGGATTTCCACCATCCAGGAATGGGATATCCCAAGGACCCGCCTTGACCCCATGGTCCCCCAGTTCTGGAGCCTATGGTCTTCATCCAAAAATCTCTCTCTCTCTATATATCCTTCTATCTTTCTCTGTGTCTGTCTGCCTGTCAACTAAAGCCAGGTTGTTGCAATGGGGATAACAGAAACACTGAACAACTGAACGTCCAGGGAATTGGCTGTGAATTTTTCATGACATCTATCAACATATTAAAAAAATATATAAATGATGAAAGACATGCAACCCAAGAAAAGTCTGAATGCAAGGTACACAAGGTAAGCTCCTGACGTTTTCTCATCTCATGTTGTCCAGTGTGACTTCATAGGTAGGTGATTCTTGCAAACTTGGAGAATTTAATATTACTGTAATATATGACATATATATGATGTATTTGCTTATGATTACAGTCTTTATCAATGATTCACGTAAGTGGGGTGCACAATACAGTATTCATCATTGATGACATGTTTGTGGGCTTTTGGCAAACGGGAGGAAAGTGGGGCGTCGTGTTCCAGGCCTGGCATACCCCCAGCTGTGCTTCTCTGTGGCGCCCCAGTTTGAGCTCTGCGTGCCTCGCCCCCACCCTCCCCCTCCCCCCCCCCCGCCGAGCGGCCTCCTGAGAGCATCCTCCGTTAGACAGAATGCAGGGCTGGATGAAAATATGGGTCATTCTCCTCATTTAAAAAAACCCATTTATTATCCCCCTACCCCCCACACCCAACCCCCCCCTCCCAGGTTCTTGGTGCAATGAATGTGGGGCCACCCATCCCACAATCCTCTGGGGCAAATCCCCCCCCTAAAACCGGCCTTCTGTACTTCCCAAGGTGAGACGGAGGATGAGTCGCCACTGCCCATCTGGCCCCAAATTTAAAATTATCTCAGATTTGATTGATGGGGCGTATATACCTCAAAAACTGAGTGAGGGGTCATGGTCCACAGAATGAGGGGAAAAAGGACAAGAAAAACATTTAATCTCCGGAGCTTTCGCTAGGTAGACCGAATTAACAGCAGAGTAAGTCTGGATTGCTTGCCATGGCATGCAACAGGCCAAAACTACTTTTGTTTGTTTGGCAACAACACATCCAAATTGTGAGAATGGGGGAAAAAAGGTTTTGTTTCAGTGCAAACATTGTTTCTGAAGAGCTAACTTTATTCAATTTACCTATGTGCATTAACCCAGCTGAGATGTGAGACACTGGTGGATGGGGCTTATCTGAAGACAACCCACTTCCTTCCTGCCAGGAAATGCACAGTCGTGATATTGGGCTGCCTGATAAAGATTAACTGTCACTTTCTGGATGATTGTATCAGGGCGGAAAGTCATTGCTTTGTAAATCTTCCGGAGTAGAGCATTAACAGATGATGAAAACAGGAAGTAAGGAAAAGACACTGCTGCACGATATGAATGTGACGTGAGGTCGACCAATCGCAGTGCAACGTGTATGGCCCAACTAACGTGGCACAGAGGGTCTCCCTCTTCGAGAAACTAAGACCACGAATCGCAGCCGAGTTCTATCAGGCCTTCTATGATCTCTTGAAGGAGATCATGGTGGATGTTTTCAGAGTGGCTTTCAGGGAGGGGCAGCTGGGTGACTCACTGCGACAGAGCACGGTAGCTCTTGTCCCAAAGAAGGGGGACCTGAAGGACCTCCGGAACTGGCAGCTGATCAACCTCCTCTCAGTGGACTATAAGATCATAGCCAAGTCACTGATGAGGAGGTTCCAAGATCTGTTGCCATTGGTAATTAGTCACAACCAAACCTGCAGTGTTCCTGAGAGTTCCATCAAAGGCAATCTGGTCATTGATGGACCTCCTGAAGACAATAGTCCTTCCCAGCCTACTCTACATTGGCAGGGCTTTTCCCCCAGACAGAACCACTAATAATGTGACATGGAGAGTCTGAGGACAACCACCCTAATGAAAGAGGTGGAGAAGGGGGGCAGGGGGTCCCAGACATCACTAACATTATTTTTGCACAGGGTCTAGCCGCACTGGTCCAGAGCACCCAGAGGGCGGTATGCTTGCCAGGTACTTGCTACTCCTTTCCCCAGGTCTATGGGCCTGTGTGGGCTGGACCAGAATGTGCCATACAACTCGGACACCCCATACAGCTATAGAACCTTGAGGATTTTGCCTTCAGGATGGGATTGTCCTGGGCTGGGCTGCCCTCTTGGTCATATAAAAATATCATGTCCTTTTTAAGATCAGGGGAGACCATGACGCTCCTGAGGGGGGTCAGGGTTTAGCCGGCACCTAGCCCCCAGAGAACTGCCCCCATGGATGCACTGATTCTGAACATGTACACCACCTGTTTTGGGATTGCTACGTGGCCAGACGGGTCTGGGGCCTTGTTGTCTCTTCTGTCTCCCTGAACAGGCCCTTGCCAAGATCCTCCCTGATGGCTGAGAGCATCCTCTACAGTCCACCCAGAGGCTGCAACACCCCAGAGCTCCAGTGGATCATTAACACCATAAAGCAGGTCCAGTGGGAGGCGAGCAACATCGAGGTCCACCAAAAGCAAACTGTACACCTGGTCACTCTCTGGAGGAGGATTCAAAACCTCGTCGAAGACTGCGTTTTGGCTGACTTTATTAAGGACGAGAGAAGGGCGAGAGAGAAATGGGGGGTGAGCCACTGGAAATAACTGGTTATATAGCTCACCCCCCTGAGAGGAGAGGCGCTCTGAACCAGCAAAGAGCCTGGGTGCTGGACTGTACCAAGCACTTCATTTGCTTTTTTAAACAAAGGAAATGTATTGTCTCATCTTTTTTGCTACATATGTGCCTTTTGAGTAGTATTGTTTATTTTTCCTTTGTTTGGCAATTTTCTTTACCCCAAAAACCCTAGATTTCTAAGATTGTGTCTTGAATGTTGTTCCCTTTACTTTTACCCATGTCCTTCAAATGTACTGTCCGCCTCCTTGTATATCTTTAAATGTTAAAAAAAATAAAGTTGTAAAGAAAAATGTAAAAACCAATAAAAGGCAATTTCCTTTTATCATGTATCATGTTATATGAAAGCAGACACTCATAAGGAGCACAAGTTGAGTAAATGAAGAGTTCTGGTAGCTCTCTTATGGTATGGGGTGCATTTCCCTGGCATGGTTTAGGTCCACTCAACTTCTTAGAGGGCACGGTAAACTGCAATAAATACAAAGCCATTCTGAATGATCACCTTCATCCTGTGGTGAAGAATTTATATCCGGATAGGAGTAGTCTCCTCCAGGATGACAATGCTCTTATCTACAGGGCATGAGTGGTCACTGAATGGTTTGATGAGCATGAAAATAATGTAAACCATATGCTATGGTCGTCTCAGTCAACAGGTCTCAAGACAGCATTTTCCACCACCATCTACAAAACACCAAATGATAGAATTTCTTGTGGACGAATGGTGTTGCATCCCTCCAATAGAGTTCCAGATACTACAATTTATGTGCTCCAGCATTGAAGATGTTCTGCTGGCCCAACGTGCTATTAAGATGCTTTATGTTGGTGTTTCCTTTCCTTTATTTTGGCAGTTACCTGTATCTCCCTTATGACATCATTATTTATGGAGTAATACAAATGCCTTTACAGAAACCTTATTGTTCTCACCAGGGCCGTCTCAAGGGGTGGGTGGGGCCTGGGGCGAATAAACCCACGCGGGGCCCAGCTGTTAACTATCAAAGCCAACCCCAATGTTTTGTTATTTTGTTGGTCACAGTAACACTACTACAGAACAGCCTCAGAATTCTGTCTCATATCAATGTTTTGATCACAAGAGTAAACTATTTACAAAATAGCATTTTTTTTTTTGTTTAGTCTTTCAGTGAACACATAAAGTCATCATGACACTAGGCCTACATAAATACATAAATAAGACAACGAATAGCCTCGTGATTTGCACAAAAAGCACATGTCTACTTTGCATAGTGGGCCTAAACAGCCAGTGGAACAACTTAGCAGCACAGACACATAATGATTCGTTTTAGTCGGATGACAATAATAGCTGAGCTAAAGTTTTACAGACTCAGACAAGATCATGTACAAACCAGCCATAATTAATATATTAATATGCCATTACTCTGCCCATTGAATTAAAATATTGTAATAATCAGTAGGTCAGCTCCTTTGGGTGCACTTGACTCACAGTTCGGGTTTGGGTCTGCGTTAGCATGTTTGTCCTCATCAGCAGCACTAGCCCCCTCAGCTAAGCTGAAATCAGCAACCCCTCCTCAGCTAAGATGACTTCAGCGTCGTTTTCCTCTTCCTCGTTGTCGTCGTCCTCTTCTTCCACCACGTTTTTCTTTATGAATCGATCCAAGGAACCTTTCAAGCTGGCATTTATTTATTCTCTTTTCTTTTTCTTGATAACTTTTTTTTTGCTCCCGACTCTGTGACGATCGGGATAAGGACCCAGATGCAGATTGGGATAAGGCAAAATAATAGTTTAATGGGAAGCAGGGGTCAAAACCAGGAGTCAGATATAGCGAAGGTACAAAATCACAATGCAGAGAGAAGTCACAAAAACAGTCCAAAGGGTCTAAACAGGAAGGCAGATAGGCAAACAAACAAAATCGACAGGCAGGCTCGGAGTGGTAACAGAAGGAGTGTCTCAGGAAATACTATAAACTCTGGCTTATGAATAATTGGCTCAGGGAATAAAGATCAACGTTCTGACGGGGAAGAAACATAAACACGGAACTGATATACAAACAGGAAAGGGCAATACAATAGGAATCAGGTGTGACTGGGAGGAGAGAGAGGTAGGAACACAGGTGTAAACATTGGGAATCGTTAATCCAATAACGAGGGGAAACGCAAGACACGGACTGGGAATAATACAAACACATAGACAATAAACGACCTGGAAGAACAGGCAGACATGTGCATATAAAGAAGGGGAGGAACGCAAAGAGAGAAGCTGTGTGCGAATGAAAAGAAAAGTGAAAAGCTAACAGGGATAGGATAATGAGAGAGAATGACAGCGATAGTCAGAAGCGTGAGATAATTAGTGATTAGTAGTGTTAGTAACTTAATCTAAATCCCTAATGTTAGTAGATTAGTTGGTTAGTACTATATACATCTAACTAATATATACAAAGTGCAATATAGAAAGTAAGAAGGAAGAAAACGAGATAATAAGCGAAGACGGAGAAAACCCGAAATGTAGAACTTCCCGAAGTGCATGACAAGACAAGGAGTGGATCTCGAAATAACAGGAACAATGACAGACAGGGACCAGAACGTGACAGAATGATGAAAATTAAATACTGAATAAATAATAATGAATAATGAATAATGAATAATGAATAATGAATAATGAAAAATAAACAAAGTACAAAAAACAACAGAACAGACACTCAGAAACATGACAGACTCATACTTTCTAAATTTGTCTCGATCTCTGCTGTTGCTTGCCATTTTACCACGCAGTCAGGCTTGGCTACGGGTTGCACCTGCAGACTGTCTGTACGTGAGCAGCATAGGGATCACTGGGCTGGCGGATGGCCCAGCGGTCTAGTGTACCGCGCTTTGGAGCGGTGTGCGCTGCCCGTCAGAGACGCGGATCGAAACCCGCGTTTCTACCAGACCGGCCCTGGTCGTCAGCCCGATCGGAGGCGGCATTTGGCTGTCCGCCTCCGGGGGAGGGGGGAGGGAGAGCCGGCACGAGTCCGCCGAGGAGAAGGTTAATGGAGTCCGTGGAAGATCTCCGTCTCGAAAGAAGGCGGGAAATAGGTCCAGGAATACGAATCTCGTTCCCGGAGGACGGGCGGCGGACTCGTGAGGGTGGGGAATTGAAAATAAAATAGAGGGTATAATTGGCTACTAAATTGGGAGAAAAACGGGGAAAAATCAAAAAAAAAAAAAAAAAAAAAAAAAAGCATAGGGATCACTACTTCCTATTTCCTATAACGTCAACTTTCAAAAACGCCATAAGGTTAAGCTATGTATTCCCTGTGTCACAAACATACATATATATTTTCATATATAAAAATGATAATAACAATAAAATAAATAAATAAATTTCCCCTCTCACCGCGGGGCCCTGTGAAGGGCGGGGCCTGGTGTGGCCGCACCGGTTGCCGCCCCTAAAGAAGGCCCTGGTTCTCACTTTACATTAACTGGCTGCTAATGCTTATGTAAATACAATGTAACTACAGTGGTAGGTACAGTGTAATTACTGCATATGCGCAAAACGTTTCAGTCAGAAGCATTTCATAATTAATGTTGCAATATTTTCAAGAATATTCAAGAGTTTCATACACTTGTAGAATCTATGCCAAAGCACATTGAAGCTGTTCTGGTGGCTCGTTGTGGCCCAACACCCTATTAAGACACTTTGTTGCTGTTTCCTTTATTTTGGAATTTACCTGTAATTTGGGAAAGACACAGATGTGAGTTAGAAAAATGTAGTTATCTTCCATTTAGCCTGGCTTTGCACCTTGGGTTTCCTGGTGGCATATTAACAGGACAATCAGGACAATCACTGGCCCTGCATTGACCTACAGTGATTAGCCCATGTGTAGACACTGTGATGAAGGCAGGGGGCATCGGCTAGCCACACTCAACTCTGATTGGCCCAAGAGCTCCATGTGACATGGAGTGGGTGGAGGCCTTGGCCTGCAGCATTGGCAAGGAAAGAGAGGAGAGGAGATGAGATGAGATATCAGAAACAGCTGGAGACACCACATACCAAAACCAATTTAGAGTCCCCCCCTTACACCCACACCCACACAACACATGCACACACAAACGCAGACTGTATAAAATTCTGTGCTGGCGCCACTCTGTAACTGAACATAACACAAACCCCTCTCTTACATCATTGCAAACCATTTGACTAGGGGTTCAATTCCCCTCAGTGCATAATAATAGTGCCCAATGTGAAAGGCAGCCCAGCTACAGTAAAGAATACATCAGGTTGCTTTTTTTACATAAAGCAGTTATGGCGCCACTATGGAAAAAAAACCTTTAAACATGCATACGTGTTTACAAACATAGTATGATTGAAGATATCACTGTGACTAGGACAAGAAATGGGGAAAAATAGAAGTACACCTTTAAGACTATGGTCAAAATCAGTCACACGTGTCAGAATCCACATTCGTAAAATCTTTGGGCCAGGTGAGATTTTTAGAAGATCTTAATAAAGGGAAATTCCCCTGGGGATGAATACCAAGACCCTTGTACTGTAGTGTTATCAAATAAAAATTGCCGAGCCTTGTGAGGCGGTAGAGTCTCTTCCCTCTGGCTCTCACCATGCATGCTGATGACATAATGACCGGCGCCTTGTCCTCCAAATGACCCTGGGGATGAGGGAGAGGGAAGGAGGTGAGGAGGGAGAATTTGATTAGGAGAAGAAGGTTCCACAGCTCTGACCAATGGCTGCTGTGAAACCCTGGATCTGGAGCCAATGCAACCCCATGGGGCCCTCATCAGAATACACCACACCCCCGCCAGAACCCCAAAACAGTGCCCCCATGCAAGAAATCGAGGAGCAGTCAGACGCCCAACCTTTTTCCTACTGAGCCTCCCACAGGGATCCGGGAGAGTTCAGTCCAATGAGGGGAGAAAGTATGGGAGAGGTTATTAAATAGAATGATTCTTCTTGGGAAGCAGCCATCAGCCTTTGTTTTATCTCCATTGCAAATGACCTTTTTGGCAGTGCGAGTCGTGCTGGCCCTTACTAAAGTGCACAGTCTCTTTGGGGAATGTTGAAATAGCTGCCCTTACTAAAGCGCCCAGTCTCTTTGGCGAATGTTGAAGTCACTGGATTGACAGAGAATAGGGCCATGTCAGTGCTGTTTTGTCTGCGAGGGGCGAGAGCAAAATGTGCTGCTTTTTCTTTTTACTGACCGGACTGAGGAGTGAAGTCATACATTTACACATTTGTTTTTGCAATCCTGTCTGTAGTGGGTAACTGTCATGGTTTGAGTGCCTGTTTAGCCCTGTGTGGGCGTACTCCTTTCTAATCCTCGTGAGTACGGTCCTGCCCCTCTTCCAGACCTAATCAGCTGATTGTTCACAGGTGTTTGCTGCCTATTTCAGTTAGCTGTTTTCACTGCTCCTCGCTTCAGTGTCAATTCATGTGACGTTGAAGTTGGTAGGGTTATTCGCAGTCCTAAAAAGAAACTAGAAACTAGAAACTAGAAACTAGAAACTAGAAACTAGAAACTAGAAACTAGAATCTAGAATCTAGAATCTAGAAACTAGAAACTAGAAACTAGAATCTAGAAACTAGAAACTAGAAACTAGAAACTAGAAACTAGAAAAGTATTCACTTCGGTTTTCTCGTCACTTCTACGGAAGTCCAGTGTTTACTTTTGTTTTTGTTTGATCTGTTTTCTGGGTTACTCACCGGCAGACTCAGGGCAGTTATCTTGCTGTTCTTTTTCCTAAGCTGCGTCTTAGGCATCTGTGTTCGTTCCAACTCTGTTTTAGGTCTGTGCTGCATCACAAGTTTATTTTCTTTCTTTTCCCTCTGCGTGGGTCGTTGGCTGGTTTCTCCTCCTTTTGATGTGATCGGTTATAGGAGCTAAACACGTAGCACTCCGAGATCATCTTTTAGGAGGTAGATTATCAGTTCTCTGTTCCCCGTAGTGGTCCTTTTATTTTCGCCGGCCGCTTTGCACTTATTTCATGAAGCTGTCCGATTTCTGAGAGTCACCCTATTTTCTGGGTTTTTGAATAGTCACCCTAGTTTTTGTTCAGTTTTACTACCGTTCGCGGACCGCGTTTATTCGCCCTCTGTTGTGGTTAGTTATTATTTCGCTATATGCGGGGGGGTTCGTTTTCCCATTTATTTACTGTAACGTTTCTTGCGGGGTACCGTCCCTTGCTCCCTATTGTATTTTAGTGGGCACCCTAATTCATCAGGAGTGATCCTTATTGATCCCCCATTGGTCGCACTTGGGCCTCACCCCTACAAGCCCTCACAGATAACATAACACAACATGTAACATATGCTATTTAGCAGATGATTTTAACCAAAGCGACTTACAGTAGTGAATGCATACATTTTTCACTATATGTGGTCCCAATGGGAATCGAACCCACAACGTAAGCGTTGTCAATGCCATGCTCTACTTACTGAGCCACACTGAACCACATGGCTGTGGATTGTTGAAATACTAACATGCTTATAGCCATGATATACATATAACTGTCCAAACGAAGGGGAACACTTGAGTAAATTAAGGGTTCTGGTGAATCTTTTATGGTGTGGGGTGCATTTTCCTAGCATGGTTTAGGTCCACTCAACCCCTTAGAGAGCAAGGTAAATGCCAACAAATACAAAGCCATTCTGAGTGATCACGTTCATCTTATGGAGAAGCATTTATATCCTGATGGGAGTGGTCTCTTCCAGGATGAAAATTCTCACATCAACAGGGCACAAGTGGTCACTGAATGGTTTAATAAGCATGAAAACAATGAAAACCACATGCCATGGCCATCTCAGTCACCAGATCTCAACCCAATTGAACTTCTAGAGCGATGCCTAAGACAGAATTTTCCACCACCATCAACAAAACAAATAATGGAATTTCTTCTGGAAGAATTGTGTTGCATCCCTCAAGTAGAATTCCACACTTGCAGAATCTACGACAAGGCACATTGAAGCTGTTCTGGTGGCTCGTGGTGGCGCAACGCCCTATTGAGACACTTCATATTGGTGTTTCCTTTATTTTAGCAGTTACCTCTGTATGGACAAATGCATTATATTCATGCTTGAGCATGTTGGCTTCTGTGCAAGTGTACACCGTGATGTGTGTTTCTTTGGACTGTGCTGTTGTTGAGAATGGCATTAATGTTGTGAGTGCATTCTTAAAGGAGGCCAAACAGAGCATTAATGTGCATTGCCTGTTAACGCAGCGGCTCAGTGTGGGTTGACTATATACTTACCTCTGTACCCGGTCACGTACTTCGGGGTGCGTGTGTTTTGAGAGTGTGTCCATGCCTG
This sequence comes from Aldrovandia affinis, assembly GCA_029706075.1. Classification (NCBI taxonomy): domain Eukaryota; kingdom Metazoa; phylum Chordata; class Actinopteri; order Notacanthiformes; family Halosauridae; genus Aldrovandia; species Aldrovandia affinis. The sequence goes on along the minus strand of JAINUG010000050.1, from coordinate 2,695,440 downwards.
CGTGTGTGAAAAGTCAACTGTAGAAATCTGACCTCCTTACTTGTGGATCACCCAGCAGAGCCTCCCAGAGCACCCCCCCCACCCTCCCCCCCAACCCACTTTCCAAACATAGCCTCAGTCTCCGGAGACTCGTCTTGCATGGGCGTCAAGGGGGTAGCATTCCCACCACTGTCTATGCATGTTAAAACCTAACTTTGAAACTTTAGGCACCAGACTTGAAATCTCAAACCACATCTTTGACGATTCCTGGACCTGCTGCATTGCAGTCTGCCTTCCTTTTGTGTGCCTATTTACAAATTGTGTGTACGTGCTTGGAAGAGCGACTTTGAGTTTTGATTTTCATTTTTATGATATTTAGGAAATAATTGACCATTGACTTGAGATAATCACAAATGGTTTTGAAAAAAAAGAGGAAAAGATAAGCAAAAATATGGGAGAGAGGGTGAGATGGCAAAATCACTGTATTAACATCAAAAGAAGTGCGCTTCTGGGATCTGGAATGCAAAATGAAAAGAACACAAATGTATCATCGCCGGTTCATTTATTTAACCTGCCCAGGTGCGACGGTGGTCCAAATGTGTGCCGATATCGACTGTGTCAATACACCGCTGGGTCTGGCGCAACTCAATACAGATCTGGCGCAACTGTTCTTGCTGTTATATAACCATGATCCTCATAAGCGGAACGAGAATATGCAAGAACAAACGTTTGTCGTGTTTTCGGATGGCCTTTCCTGTAAACACGCATGCAATCTTTTTAAGCAAGGCCAGTCTCCCCAGTTTTAGGCAATATAATGTAATACAATGTAACTGCCTTGCACAATTCTCTTTGGCCATGAGAAATGCAGCCGCCAGAGCAAACCGCAGAGCTCATACAAGACTGGCCGATCCTCACAGGCCGCTCTCACTCCTGCAGTACATTGACACCTAGTGGCATTATACTGGGAAAGGGAACATTTTCATTTAATGGGACATATAACATATGTACATATATTGTATCTGCTCGCTGTTTTTTAATTGCACATTTATTCAATTTTCCAGTGCAAAAAAAAAAAGCGAAGACAAATTGAACAAGCAAACTGAGCAAACAACAAACATCTTGCGCAAACAGCCTTAAATGTGTATGGTCAATCAGTTCTGAAGTTATTAAAAGAAAAAAAAGGGTAAAAAAAAGAAATGTGCTTCATGGACAAGCCTAAACAGATCAGATTTTGAGGTTTTCACGGCCAGTCTAAGACATGAACCAACACCTTGAAATGAACCAATGCTGCCATTGCTTTGTCATTCATTAAGAGGAAAATTAGTTGCTAACGGCCAAAGGGAATCACAGGCCAACAGAAAAAGCTATATCCCCCCTTGTCTGCTCCCCAGCTGAGTCTGAGTCACAGCATAATGCAATATTACAAGCAGTTCAATGCTAACACATTTTGAGCAGAGCCGAAACAGAATAAATGTGTCCGTCTTTCCCGGACATGGGGGTTCATTTCAAATTGCTTCATCAAGCAATATGTCATTTTTTCAGTGTTACAACAGCATTTGAAAGACATTTTCAAGTTACAATGTGCTTCTTTCAGAGAATTCTCAAATTATCTGTCATAACAAATGGCAAAAAATTACATTAACTGCATGTGTAAAAAAGAGTTGGTAAACAATTAAATGATCATCTTTAAAAAATGTTTAAAAAAGAAGCATTTCCCCCACTCCTAAAGGAGACCAGGCTGCTTAAATAACATACATACAAAAAAGGCATGTGATGGCTTTCTTTTGAAAAAAGAAGAAGTGAGAAACGTCCTCAGGAGGAGAATGAAAGTGGTAGCTTTGGGACCGGTTCTGCGGGATTCCGGGAACCCAGCTCACAGGTCCATTGCTGCGATGTTATAAATGTGCAACAGCTGTCCAAACTGTCTTGCCCCCCTCTTCCTCCCGGTGCCTGTGGAGAGAGAGAGAGAGTAAACCTCCACAGGGTCACTTCCTCCCCATGAAGCCTATGGAGGTGACACTCCCAGCCTGCAACAAATCACAGGCATTTAACTCCTCCATGGCTGATAAATGGGTTAAATCACACAATTGGAGACCAGTGGGGATGGTGCTGAATTCCCCTGTGAAATTCACAAATACCTGGCCCAAAGCAGACTTCTTACAAACACCCCCCCTCCCCCCCTAGTGTATTTCCTGGACCCCTCCCTTAGTCTTTAATTATATCCCTATGCATTATCACACTACTAGGGAAATGGGGGTTTTGGGGTGGGGGCAGGGGTGTGGTGTGGTGGCAGTATTGTTACAGTGATTCTCTGGAAAAAAAGGTTTAGCAACTCAGTGGGGTTTTTTAGCTGTTACCTTCTGCTTTCCTCATTACAAACAGGAATGCTCCCACATGTAAGCCTTTTGAGATTTGAAATGCATCGTACACGCCCTGACCTAAAAACATATGTCTGTAAGGGTACAAAGACCAGAAACAAAGTAATCAAGAGATTGTTTTAGTTGAACAAGTGTTGTAAATTTTTTTTTTTGTTATAACAAAATTGAAAAAGAGAATGATCTGTACCAGAGTAAATGCAGAAAATTCATTAAAAATTAAATTAGATGGGGAATGGACCTTACAAAAAAATTGCAATTAGTTTTTCTTATCTGTAGCAGCTCGTTTTATTTTGCTTGTTAAACTCATCATTCAACGAGTGGAGGAATTGTATAAACTGACATTATAGTCTAAGTGGTTTATAGATGGATCTAAAAACCTCATGGCTTGTAACAAGCGAGTTAACTGCGTAAAATACAACTAATAAAGAGGCACCATTGTATAATTTCCAGATGGCTTCACTAGAAAACACTAAAATAAACATCCTAAACATCTAATTGGATTAGATAAACAGCTATTAGCTGTCTGTTTACAAACAGAAGGGTTATGTCTATTGAAGTAAGTATGCATAACGTCATCGTCTCGCAAGCCAACAAGCCACTGTTTTCTTCTTCTTTTTTTAGGTCAGTTTAATGAGCCACCAAGCTTAGCTGGTTAACTTATTAAGAAAACATCTAATCCCAGCTACCTTTGAGGAACATTAACTATGAAAATAGTTTCTGAAAATAGACAAAGCGGTAAATGGCGATTTAAAACTGGCCAAGTATCCACACCAAAACAACACCCCGCCCCACACTAGTCGAAAACACTGTGGGGGAAGAGGTGTCTTTTTCCCTGACGTCAACGGTCTGGCAACAGGCACCTCAGCGTCTCTCATTCTTTTCTCCGATTGGCCTTCTGTTTCAAGGCTGTTCTGCTATTGGTCAGTATCGAGGCAGCACAAGCTACATTTCTCAGCTGGAGATGCCATTTTGTGCAATACAGACTGAATGGGAGAAAGGGACAGGCAACTTATTTCACTGTACGAAGTCCGCGGGTTTCAAACTTGTTTACATATCGTGTATCTTTTCTACACCCAGAGATACTGTCGATCCATTATACCTACGTTTGAAGGGGAATTTTCCAACACCTAAGCCAGAGGAAGTCGGTAAGAATGCACGTCTCAAACGTTAGAGCTTTGAGACTTTCTTTTCTCGAAGTTGTTTCGTTGGGCGCCATGTTGAGGAGCGCTTTGTTTTGGTTTCCTGCCAGAATGTGACCTAGATTAGTCGTTTTATTTTCTAAATAAATAAGTGAGGGGACATAATAATAACTGGACATTGTTTGGACGACTTTCCGTCTATTTGTTCGTTTAAATGGGCAAGCTATATCGAGTGCTCGAGACCACTTTCCATTTCCTGGTTGAACTGCGTTTGCTAGCGAGCAGCGCTAGTAGAGCTGGGGAACCGCTAACTGGCTAGCTGCGTCAGACGTAGGCTGTGGCTAACATTTGAAAACAATAGTTCATCCCACGGATTCTGCCGAACATGTTTTTGTTTACTTTACTGTAAAATAATGACTAAATCCGTTGGCTATAACTAGTTTCCCCGAGTCTGATTAGAGAGGTTGGTTAGCCCGTTTGACGCAAGCGACTGTTTAACGAATTCTGCTAACGTTCGCTAGCTAATCCTGTCTAGTTATCGCGTATTAAGGAAGAGAATATTTCGGAATAGCCGACTGTCTCGGATTAATCGTACAATCGTGGTTTTGTATCTGAGAACGGCGAATATTTATAGCTAATCGAGTGACCTTTTTGTTTGTTCAGATCCCCGGCTTCTCTTGGAGCACCGTGCGCCGAGGTGAATTGATGTTCAGCTCGGCTTCACGGCAAAACAGCGCTTATTGGCACATGAAAACCCCTAACCTTGCTGGACTGAAACGAACAGAGAGAAGTGGACCAACACCTACTTCGAGGACCTGGATCCCGATCGGAGAGGAGAAATTAAGAGGGAAAGAAGTCCGTATACTCTACTTTTTCACAACAAAGAGGTACGTTTGCTGGTGGGGGGAGGGGAGTTCCGCGTTAGGCGAGACGGCTGGCTGCCTGGGGAGTAGTTCTTTGTTTAGTAGCTAGCGAGCTGCTCTACGCGAACGGTTTGTTTATTTCATGGGAGCTGGATAAATTAAATGAATACATTATCCGCATTCAATGCTGTTCTTTTATTTTAAGATGAGGCAAGTTTCGAACGTTTCGCCATATTTCCTTTATCAGTGAAATTGTGCTCTGTTGGTGGCAGGCTTTAACCTGGAGAAATTATAAGTCTACACGTTAACTTTAAAATAAAACTTTTTTTTAATAAAACCGCCGTCACCTTTTAAACTCCGGTATCGATGCTCTTCGATAGTCTTAGTGCTTACTAGTCACGTAACAAACGCAGTACAACGCAATGTACAAAGGTCGGCCTTTGAATGTTGGCCATGTTCATGCTGTGATAAATGGGTTACTTTTGCTCTCGCACGTAAGCTTGACTGACCCGTTTATTTAGACGTCCTGCCTATGTGTTCCTTCATTGTTGTTCGTTTTCTTAAAATTAACATTTTCTTGTCTCCCCAGGTGACACCCAGTTTGAGAACAGCATGGGCGGAGGAGAGAGGTACAACATTCCAGTGAGCCACCCGGAGCGCAGTGTATCCAAAAAGAACCAGCAGCTCGGCGGAGGGGGCAAGCAGCGTGGGCGCGAGCAGAATGGGCCGATGGCGATGCGGGTGGCTGCCATGGGGGGTCACCACCGCAAGGGCGACAAGGGCGCCGGCTGCCCCTGGTCTCCCGAGGCGCGGCAGGCCGTGCCGCCGGAGAAGAACACTATCCGCTTCGCCGCCTACCACCACGGCTGGGACCGCGCCATGTCCCACCTCAACACGCTGCTGGCCAACCAGTGTAACCACACCTACGCCGGGGCTAAGTTCAGCGAGCCGCCCTCGCCCAGCGTGCTTCCCAAACCGCCCAGCCACTGGGTGGATCTCCCCCTAGGTGACCACCGTGAGATGATGGCCTTCCAGCTAAAGAGCCTTCTCAAGGTGCAGGGCTGAGCGGACTGGACCATCACCCGACCTTTTTAATAGCTCATGTGAGAATGATGGCGCTCTCTCTCTCGCTGCGAGGGGGTTTGCCTGTCCGCAACATTGCAGTGCTGTAATATGGATTGAGTTTTTTTTTTTTTTTTTTTTTTCTTTAAAAGGAAAAAAAAAAAAAGTTTTTATATTTTAAGTCTCTTAGAGTGGAGGGGTGGGGAGGGGCACGTTGGAGAGGTGTCGTGTCTTTTGTATGTGCCCCTCCGGCATCCCTCTTCTTTTTCTTTTTTGTTTTTACTACAAAATGTGGTAGGTAGTTATTACAGCATTGTAGCCTTGCTGATGGGGAAACCTAGTCCAGGAGAGGGTTTGCTTCTGTGATCGATGATGAACTGGATTTCCGATGTGTTTTAGCTCTTTGGTTTGTTTATTTTTTCTTCTTTGTTTCCTTTTTCTCTTTGGCCGTTTCTGTATAACTTCTTTTTTTTGCCCAATCAGGGTTTGGGTGGGGTGGGTCGGGTTGGGTTTTCAAAGTCGATATTTCCCTTTTTACATTTTTTTTTTATTGTTCACTTTTAAGTGTCTCATGGACAGCGGGGGATTTACCCTCCGATTTTAAAAACAGGGAAGCGAGGGATCCTCTCGCAAAAGCACAGCGATGTCTCTACTGTTTCTGACTTGAACAGGGCTCAAAATGTAGATAATTTTTTTTATTTCTTGGGAAACTGAAGCTATTTGACAATGTTGTGTGGGGTGATAAGAGCTAACTGATTGTGGATGAACTAGCTGTAGTGAGCACGGGTTCCACTTTAAACCTCAAACTGATGATGTCTGAGACTAGACGCGCCACGGCACACGGACCTCGTACCTCCAACTCTTGTACTTTTTATTTTTATTTTTAAACCGCGCTGCGCGCACTGCACTATGGGAGTTTAGCACGTACAAGGTCCGTAAGCTTTCTGTAGTAGCATATTCAGAAGTCCATTTTCATTCAGGTTTATCGGAGCTGTATGCATTAGTAAGCGTGTTTACCAAAGCAATGTATTTTCTTCTTTTTTAAAAATATTTTTTTGGCCATCAGACTCGGTTAAAAGTGCCATATAAACCGTGTCGAGTTGAGTATTATGGTGAAACTAGTCCTCTGTGACACATCATGTTGAACGCGCACAATCAATTTTGTGTTGGCATTCTGTTCTCTCCCCCTCCTGCCCCCCCACCTCCCCCCCCCACCCTCCATTCCGAAATGACTGACGTCAGGTAAAGCGGAAGAGGGTGTGTACGCGCCACCCAGCGGATGAGGGCATTGATATTTTTACCTTTGTCCTCATTCCTGGGGGGTGGGTGCAGCCCTGCTTGATGTCTGTTCATTTTGGGGTGGGGGGGCGCGGGAGGTAGGTGGGGGCGGAGTGTGCGAGAGTGCGCTCAGAGATGCACGACGTGACACAAAGGACTTGATGTTGGGTGTGAGCCCATAGTTGACTTGTTTACATTTAAAAGGCCCCCACCCCCCCAAGGTTGGCCTGCCAACATGCTCTTGTTAACTCACTGCCTTGGAGCACCTGTGTCCTCCTCGCACTGCTGTCAGATTGTTTGAGAACCTACAGGCTGCCTCGCCCCCGTTCAACAAGTTGCGTAATTTTTCCACTCCTGACCTAATTTTGAGCCTTGCACAGCTGAGCTGGGATAAGGGTGTTTCTCACACTCTCTCCCTCTCTCTCTCTCTGCAAGTCAGAAGCAATTATGGCCATTTTTTTAAGGGAAAGAAAAAAGAAAAAACGACAAGAAGAGCACGTAAGCCTGTTTAAAAGAGCCATGTAAATAATGAATTGTAAAACTTGTAGCATGTGTATATTTTGCAGGGCTATTTTAACCTGCTTGATAAAGTATTTTTAGTAAGAACACTGAATGTAAAAGTCATGCTGAGGACATGGCTTGATTTCAAAATGCTGAAGAATATTTTTGTTAAAAAAATGGAAAAAAAAGACGATTTCAGAAAGTCTCAATACCCCACGCACTGTGTAGTATTACCAGTGGTCTTGCACATAATGTTTTTTATTGTTTGAGACATGTTTTGTATTATGTTCAGTGTGAAAAATGCTTTAAGAGAACTCTGTTAACAGAAAAAGAAATTGACATTGAAAAGGCATTTTTGCGTGTACAAACGGTGCATAATCTTATAGCCATCTCCTTTTTGTATAAACTCGAGAACAGTTCTTCAGGATCGATGCCTCATCCACAGTTACACAGTTGGAAAGCAGTTGATTACCAGTTTTGCTAGTTAAAGTTAATTGTAATCGTTCAATAGGTAACATCTGAAACTGAAAACCTTTTTTTTTTTTTTTTTTTCAAATATTGGCTGTACTTCCGCCAGCCGATAATTGAAATTTTTGTTTTTTGGTGGTATGTTTATTTTTATTTCATCGTGTTCTGGATTTTCATGTTTGGTCCTTTTGTTGTTCAGGTAGAATGGTATGGTGAAATGTAGGTTCTGTCTTCTGGATATTGTTTCTGATGACTGTTTGTACATGTAAAAGTGGTCTTTTCCCAAATTTGAAACTCCCATGAGTTTCCAACCTAATTGGCTGCTAATTTGTCCCCCATGATCTTTTGTCACTATGAAATAAGATGTTGACATGCCCATGAAGAGAGAAAACCCCCCCCAAAAAAACTATTTGGCATTTAAAATTTTTAACCTCAAAGCACTAATTCAATTGGCTATTAAAAAAAAATAAACTTCCCTTTCCTTCCCCCCCAACTTTTGTGTTTGTTTCTCATTTGTGGTGTTTATACCCGTTTAATTCTGTGTGGAAGGAGCATGTTCAACATGGGTAAGTGTTTCATATTGGAAGAAAAATGGACAGGAACATGATGCTTAGAACTGAAATGACATATTTAGCTTTTGGGGTTTAGTACCAATTCAAAACATTCATATTGGACAGTAGTGAATATAGCCCATCTCGCCGTACTTGCAGGAAAGTATGTATGGTTAATGAAATATAGAAACCTGGAAAGCAAATGGATATGCATGAAACTTGGTATTCATGGCTTAGGCAGGGAGTCTGGTTTTTGGGATTGAACATCTTTTGGTGTCACGCCTTTCATGTTTGGGTAGAGTTGTCTTCCTGTTCATGCTGGTATCACCACCCATGTCTGTGTAGTTAATGGATACAGATCTGCCGTAAAGATCGTTTTATCAGCGCATGCTCATGTTTGGCCCACAGGCAAAACATTACATAAACTACTTTGATTCCCATTATGACGCAGCATGGCTGAGCCGAATTTCTCAGCTGTAGGCATGTGCCTCTGCAGAGGAGCCTTTTCTGACATTCCTGGCATGTTTACATTTAATTCACAATCTCCTTCTCCCACGTTTTGTCAGTTGTCTGCTTTCCTTTGCTGTGCACTGGTTGATCGGGGGTATGTAAAGATGGCGTAACAGACCGTGCCTAAAAATAACTAAGGAGCAGGCTGTAGTCAGTGATTAGTGTACATATCTATACCACGGGGGTGCGTACCAGGTAACTTTCACATGTCCAAATGCAGAGCGCTCTATCTGGGATGTCTTCTCCCAGAAGAATCCTGGGTGCAGGTTTTTCTTCTGGCGCAGCACTGAAACAACTAATTCAAGTCTTGATTGAAGACCAGTGATAAGTTGATTACTTGAAGCGGGTGTTTTGGTTGCGGGAGGGTGGGGGAAGCCTGCACCCATGCCAGCCCTTTTTGGGAAGATTGATGACCCCTGCTCTAGAAGACAAAGACTAATGAAAATGAATTGTTAAAATATGAACCCGATTCACACTCAGGTTTGTTTAATGGATGGATGACACAATAATTTGTCTTGAAACAGCGCATGACCCAGATGCATAATGAATATCCAGTTTTTCCACATTAAGTGTCTTAGTGTAGCCATTAGACAATTCAACATGCGTCATAAAAACAGACACAAAGCCAAACCACCACTGTACAGTTGGTGTAATACCCAACCACACCTTGGTTTATTGCCAAACCAGTTCACATCTTTTATCAATATGAGGGCCATGTGCCACCACTGGACAAAGATTACCTTTAAACTGACTTGAATGGGCTGGACTGGACCGCTCATTGGGCGATCTGATTGAATGCAATGCTGTGAAATGACTGCCTGCATTCAATCTCATTACAGCCTGTTTACATTAGCGTTTCCATGCATCTGTAGGCATTTACCTGATTGCAAGATGCAGGAGTGCACAGAAAGAACAAACATTACAATTTGGTTTAATATTTAAAATGTGATGCTAACTATCTGCTTGCTGGTTGTCTCATTGTAAACCGTGCAAATGTCATTCAGTTGATTTCTAAAATGGTTCCTTTTCTATTCGGTTCATCCGGCTAGACCTCACGCTCGGCCTCCTCTGGCCACCTCACTGTCCTGTCCCGTCGGGCAGCCGCTCCTCAAAGCCACGCCTCTTCTCTGCCCTTCTACTGGTCATCGTCTGCAAGAGACTCAAAACCCACCACTTCAGACTACACCTCCACTGTGCATCTGTCTACAATGGCATCCATTGTACTGTTGCTGTACTCAAAGCATTTTGCTTCCTTATACCACTTACAACCTGTCCCCAATAACTTTTGCTTGACTCATGTGCAAGATTCACCCGCAGGGCTGAGTGACTACTTTTCAAGTTATTCACAAATCTTAATTGTTTGAAATTCCAGTTGAGTTCTCAGCTTGTTTACTGCAACATCCTCAGGTCACTTGAGACACACTGAGGATTTCCACACATGTAAAACGGTCATATCTAGTACTGTGACAATGTGCCTTACATCTCCGGAAATACTCTTCAAAAATGTAGCCCACTGCTTATCTGAAGTCTCAAATGCTTGAAATAAAGCAAAAAGCATACATTCTGGATATATTGGGCATCTTGACCATTGTTTTTATGTATTTGAACTGCGAAGCACCTTGGGTGCGATGCAACATGGTATGAAAGGCACTATGTACAAAAGTGGAAACCTATACCCAGATTGCTTGGAAGCAGGGGCATGTCCAGGGAGGGGCCTTGGGAGGGACCTGCCCCCACAGAAATGTGGTTGGCCACCCTACTTGATAGGTTATTAGGTTGTCAATCACATCTTTTCAAATGTGTTAGATTTTGAATGTACCCACGTGTGGTTCTGTGCCACCTCTGCTAAAGCGGTCAGTGCCTGCCACTGTTTGGAAGCCAAAAACACAGGAATCTTGTAAAAAAAACAATTGGCTTATTCAAAATGGATGTGGATACCTTTTGTTTGAAAAGAAAAATAACTTGAATACCAATTAATTGTCAAGCAAAACTTTACTGAAAGTAGTAACATACAACCATTACACTTTGGTTCAGAATAATAAAAGTGTAAATTATGAAGCCAATAACGAGGGGGGAATGGAGACAAACCCCAATTTGTTGATATTTTTTGAGAAACAAATAAAAAAAAGACAGCACATCTTTACAATGAAGTGGATGTTTCCTCAAATATAAATGTAAAACCACTGGGGATCAATGGGGATATTTGCAAAGAAACCTTTTGATGGCATAGCACCTTACCTACAAATGGAACAAAATCTCATTTTCTGAAAAGGACTGTTCCCTGATGCAACATACAAAATGGCTGAACCCAGTTTGGGATCAATACATTTGCATGCCAAAATATTAGCTTACTTTTACCATTACTTTCCGTGCCACCATATGTGGGAAAGGCAAAAACACGAGTGGAAGACTGGCTCAACTGACAAGGTAGCAAAAAGGAACCCAAGGAAAAAAGAAAAGTAAAAATTGTTAGTAATCACAGGAAAAAGTTCACCTTTCATATGCTGTAAATGGAAAAAACAAACAAATCTGCAGACGTCAAGTACAGCAGGTGACCTGCGTCAAACAAGCAGCCGTTTGTTTAGTTAATGTTTACACACAGAAGCCCCATGGGTTAGAGTTTAAGTCAATGTTCTGAGGTTATACAAAGGAAAGCACAATAATGTGTGACTGGTTAAAAATAATATTCTCCCATTTAAAGTCTAACCTACAGTATGTAAGATGGAGGTCTAACCTCCTGAAATGTTGGTATTAATACTTTAAGTGGGCCTGTACGTTTAGCCCAACCCAACCATAGACCGTCCACTTCTCAAATCAGGAGGACGACGACATGCAAAGTAATACACCGATTGAGACCACTAACAGCATTACAATACCACTTTACTTAAAAAAACAAACAAACAAAAATGCTGCCCCATGCTACCAGGAGAGGCCCACCAAGGCTTACAAACTTGTAATGAAGGGCATAACTCCAGACTAGCCAGGCCCCTGAATTTAACTTGAAGTTACCACTATGGCGCCCAGTCAACTTTCATTGACAAATTTGACCAAAAATGTATCTTTTATAAATACTGTACACATTCATTTTTGATTGTTTGTTTTGCCCTAACCCAATTCACTGAGGCCAACATGTTATTTTGAAGCGATGTTAAACGTTACACCGCAACAAAACAAAACCCTCCCAACAATAAGTTCAAATGAATCTGAGAAGCCGCTATACTTAAATCAGTATTTCATGTGTAAAACAATATCTTCGGATGACAAGGGCAGGAAAGTGGGGGTGTGGGTGAAAGAAGGGTCTAGACCAGGGGAGCGCAACTCGTATAGGGACACAAAAAGAGTCTTCAGCTGCCGTTCATGAGCTTATCAATAAATTTTGCTAAAACATCAGATCACGTAAATGACTGGGAAGGGAAGAGGTCGGCAGGAAATCCAGAAATGGATCCGGCCCTCCTTGCCCACCCCTGGTCTAGACATTGGAGGGAGGAGGGGGTTGTTTTTAGTGCCCCCCGGACTTGCGCCCGGCCCAAGATCTGGAGCGGGACCGCGATCGGGAGAGGGAGCGCGAGCGGGAGCGGGATGGCGAGTGCATGCGGGGCTCCTTCTGGGATTCCCGTGATCCGGAGGCCAGGTGGAATCCCTCTGTGGGAGGGCTCAGGGATTTGGAGTGGGATCTGGATTTGCCCATGGCCTCCTTCTTGCCCCGGGATGACCTGGAGCGGGATGGAGAGGGGGAGATGGAGCGGCTTCGGGACGGGGGTCCATGGTGTGGCCGGTGGTGCTCGCGCTGGGGTGGTCTGTAACTGGGGCGGGCGGGGGGTTGCATAACACAAAATTATTACCGATCAGTTTCCTGTGAGGTTTATTTAGCACCAGTCATGGGAGAAAGAGATGGGTGAATAGCTGTCACTCACTGACTTGTTTGAACCAATAAGAAGGGTTTTGCTCCTCACAACAAAACACAATGATTGGTTCAAATCAGTATGTCACTGGTAGCATATTGTAGCTCCACTCATTTTTGCTGTCAGATCTCATTCTCTGATCACTATATAGCACTACTTGACCAACTCCTCCGGGTTTCATTTCATTTTGCCTATTGCAGATCATATGACCAAGACATTTAGTGGAATATGTGCTGAAGTTGCATTGAAGTTATTGACTGCAGTCATGCATTTAAACCTGTAAATCAACATCTAAGTGTGTTGATGGTATGGGTGACAGTTTTGTAGGAGGGGGGTGTTTTAATGCATCGTACAGTAGAGTATAGGGTTCCTACACATTTCGCATTTTAAAATTCCAGACTTTTCCATAACCGCTAGACTAACTCTTTGGTTAATCTCGGGCAGCACTATTGACAGAAATGCCCACCGTGTACGTCCGAATCATATAAACACGCCACGTGGATCTACATTCTCTATGGCGTTCATTTGGAAGAATTAAATCATTTTTTTATTTTTATTTTTAACCTGGTGGGAAGATGGCAATAGTCTAGAATCACATATTTTCAACATGCTTTTTTTGATAGATTCCCCAGACTTTACAGGTATAAAAGGTCTGAGGTTGCAGGTTCAATTCCCAGGTGGGGCATTGCTGTTGTACTCTTGAGCAAGGTACTTAACCTGAACTGCTTCAGTAAAATATCCAGTTGTATAAATGGATTGTATGTAAAGAAATGTAAACTGTGTAAGTCACTCTGGATAATAGTGTCTGCTAAATGCCTAAAATGTAAATCTAAATGTCTAATATTTTTGTTCCATTCTTTCCAGACCAGTGAGGAACCCTGGGAGTACAGGAAAAGAACACACACTTGTTAAGAAAAGCTGTGACAAACATTCCCTGTTTTCTGCTGGATAGAATAATTAGAGGTGCTAATTTTAAGAATCGACCATTGCCCACAAAATTGATCAATTAATCTTTATAAAAATACAAAAAAAAAAAAAAACTGGAAAATGTAGCATATGACAGAATACAATTAATTTTTCCCTTAATCAAAGCTTTACTCAAACTTTTGAGACATGGGCCCATTTTAACAGCATAAAACAATAAGAATTATGATGGAAATGAAACACCATTCAGTAGGCCTAACAATGAAAATAATATTCCTTTTGAAATGAAAAGGGCTGTCCGACAGCAGAGGCTTGGCAACTTGGGGGAAAGCCTCCTCCCTCTCGTCCCCTTACTGGTTTTTATTTAAGAATATAAGCATATCCACGTGTTCAGGGGTGAGCTGTGTGCGCAGCCTGTTTACAGCAAGACCAGCCGATGAGAACACCCGGGGATGCCTAAATACTGTAATGAAAAAAAAAAAAAAAAAAAAAGATTTCACTAAAAACTGTGAGAGTAATGCCAGGTGTGCTTAGCGAATTCAAGAGACCACGTTATTGTCGGCTGAGGTAACGTTCGGCTATACAAAGTATAACAAAAAAACGTTTTGTCGTTGTAGTTTTTTTTGTGTGAAATATTGCTAGAACAAGGTTAACTGTTGTTTCAAAGCAATATTATTACACTCACTAGAGTTTGTGCCATTGGATAACTCCGCAGTGCTGTGGTAATCTGATATGCTTGACCGATCAAATTCTTAACGGTGATTAATCGATCATCGATTAATCATTAACATCCCTAGTATAAACCTGACTAGCCTCACTTGTCAGGCTCAAACCAACTCAACCATTGACCTGTAATATAATGCTTGTGAAAACCAATCACATAGTAGGGAACCAAATGTTAGCTGTAGCTTACCTTTCCATACACTCTAGAGCAGAGCCATTCAATAACCTTTTCATGGGGGCCAGATTTGAAAGATTAAAAGTGCTGGTGTGACATTTTCTTTTCCTTAATTTTTTCCCGTTCTGATTTATAAAACAATGAGGGGGGGGGGCAGGCTTTTAAACGTTCAGGATTGTTCTCGGACCGGTCGAAGGCTCTAAATGGGCCACTGGCCACCAATTCAACAGCCCTGCTCTAGAGAGTGTCTCTAGGGTCAAGACTAAAACTGGACTAAAACCAGAGCTCCAAACTCAGCCCTGGTGTAATGAAGAATCTGTTGATCTCCAGCCAGATTAATGCCATCTGTCCCTCCAAGGGCACATTATGGCAGAAATTAATACATGTGAAAAATAATGTGATATTTATGGCAGTGACTAAAACCAGTTCTGTGTCACTGCGTTTCTTTGGTTACATTTATTCTACAGCTATGCCTTTACAAATCGTTTTTTTTCTTCTTCTTTACATTTACTTGCCTTAATTGACCCACCCAATTTGCAGTAAATTCTAATTAAACGTCTGAATACCCAGTTACTGAAACTAAAAAGCCTGCTCATGGAAAAACAATGCATGTAGAAAACTACATTCTACTGTTAAATTAAGCTGCTAGACACTCATGGAAACACTAATCAGAATGGATCAGAGGATTGGCTGAAAAACTCCAGGGTACACAGGGAGGCAATGGATAAAATTATTATAACTGTAATGTAAAACATCGCAAGGACTATCAACCAAAAATGTTACCTTATTCCCGTCATGTGAAAAATCCTGGTGCCACCTAACCAAAAACAAACTACCCTACCCAGAGTGCACTATAACCAACCATGTTAATGACACAACGTGAAGTGATCTACACATCACTCATTATCCCACAGGTAGCCAGAGGAAGAAAGCCTCTCAAAGCTTATTACGAAACGCATGCGGTGAACAAGCATTTGCAAAGCGTAAACAGACCAATGGCCGCTTTCAGGATTCACACCTCCTCAAAGCAAGGTAGGCTTTCTGGGGATTATCCAGCCAAAGCATTTATAGCAATGTCATTAAAAGAGGTTGGCCGGATCTTGCGTAATAGAACAGTGCTGAAGAGCGCACGAGAGTTCTAACACGTGTCTGACTTCTGTCCCATTCCAGGGTGCTGGGAACGATTTGTTGGGATTTTGGTGGGGCGATACAGAGGACGTGATGCATTGCGTGTAATTCACTGGAATCCGCACTCCAGGACAGAACTCTCCACCGTGTGGTAGCCGACGCTTACCGGTCATTCTCATGGCTTCTGCTTCTTCTGTGTCTCCCGTATGAACGCCCACGGGAGCTGCAGAAAACGCCAGCAAAACATCAAATCAGATATCAGATTAACTTCAATATCATCCATGTCGGACATATTTTGTTACATTTATTGAAAGACTAATAACCAGACTCTTCATTGGAACTGTAAGGTTGTGAAGATGCTGCTAAGGATTTAAAAATATATTTTGTTGTCACTTGAAATTAAGATTTTAACAATTGGGGGGAATTAATTTAAGGCCAAAAGGAAACGTGTCAACGAGAGAACAACAACTTGAAGAAAACAGTCCGATTCAAATTTTCTACAGGTGTCTAAACTGAAACATGGTTTCACAGATGGAAAAGATTCACAGCAACACTGAAAAGACAATACATTTAAAAAAAAAAGTATTCACAGGAAATATTTGTGCACAAAAAATTGAGCAACATTTGCGCTGCCAAATTGTTTGTCATGCACCTAAGCCATTCTAGTTGTCCCGAAAACAGAGAGGGATCCACATCCCATTGTAGAAGAGCTCGAACAGTGAGCACGGAGAGACCCTGCTGCGCCCCAGACATAGGCACAGCGCCATAGCGGCACGCGGGGGTCCCTTACTCTCTGGGGCTCTCAGACCCCCGGGGCCGACGCTCGTAGGAGGGGCTGCGGGACCGGCGGCGCTCATAGCTCCGGCTGCGCGAGCGTCTGCGGCGGCCGTCCCCCCGCTCGTAGTCGTCATACCGGGAGAAGCTGCGTGGGGAACGCCTCTCCTTGCCTTTCATTTGATTGGGTGCTGGGAAGGGGGGTGGGGAGTCACAGGAAACAAAATTAATATTAATGACTGGGTACACAGGGGAATTTGTCTTGCGTAAGGGATTAATATTGTGCCGATGGGGAATTGAGGGCAGAATGAGGTATGTTTGTCCCCAGTGGCAGGCGCTGCTGAGTGCGCGAATTGTGGATCAAATCTGACAACTACCTAAGCCAATTTCGGGGCCATGAAATGATGCTGGGAAGATGAGCGTGCATGTGTGGGTGTGCACGTGTCTGTGTGTCAGCGATGGTAGGACAAAGGAAAGTAAAAAAAAAAATAATAATAATAAATAATAATAATAATAATAAAACCAGGAATGTCCTTACTCTTTCGATCTCCCTGTGCAAACTGGATCTCAATCTGCCGACCGCACACCCACTTCCTGTCCAGGTTGTGAAGGGCATCTTCAGCATCGCGTACATCCTCAAACGTGCTGATCTGTTAAGGCTTTTCGTTTGAACTCTTAGGCTTCGAGGGGGAGGGCGGGGGAAATGGTTTCACACTTCCAAACCAGACATACACTACCAGCACCTCAAAGTGCCTTTTTGTTTTCAAAAAGATTTATTGGTGCACACAGCACAATGCCACGGAATGACAAGTTAAATGATCACAGTAAGCAACTAAAACATTGGTTATTGGTTATTCTGGAGATTAAAGAGAAAACACGTTTCCATACACATACAAACATTTTTATTTTACTTTCAATTACCTTCAAAACTGTTTAAAAAAATACGAATACATTAATAAAATGTGTAAGAAAAAAAAAAGTAATTTATCATTTAATAATTAAATGTATGATCCAAGGTTTTAGGTACAGGCTACAATAGATTTGAGGGGGGAAAGGTAAAATGTACACTGTGTATATTGTTTTGGTAGGATACAAAGATTAAGTTTGTTACCTTAAACATGCTTGACTTTGACCTTGATCTTGACCTTTAAGCTCTTTTAACCGCTTCCAAGAAGAACTTGAGTTTCCTGCTTGTCTTTGCCCCATTATCTTTCTCTTTTTCCTCTCTCTTTTTCCAGACATACGGACGCCTTGATTCCCACCTTGGTCTCTCTTTTTTTCCTCTTTGTCTCTTCAAGCTTTAAATTCTGCATTTTCAACCTTTCCCTCTCTGTTTCTTGCAGCCTGAAATCCTTACGGTCTCTTTGGCTTGGACTTAACTCCTGGAATCTACTCTACACCAGCCTTTATACTCTTTGTGTGGGGGGGCCTCCAGCACTGTGTGCCTTTACATTGTCTGGGGCAACAACAGAAGAAATGTTACGTTAGGAGACAGATTCTGGAATAAATTTTTGTCTTAATACTATTTTCTTTCCCCTTTGTGACAAAACAGCAGCTATAATCATGAAAATATGCATTTTCGTCCCCCCACTCCCCCCAAATCAAATTACATTTTTTTAAAACAATTCCAAACCCACAGACGGTTGTCAAACATGAACTCCCAAAACTGGTTTTGTAAAATGGCACCCATCCCCAAAGCAAAAATGAAAAAACAAAACAAACATGCAAATAA
The DNA here is from genome assembly GCA_029706075.1 of Aldrovandia affinis. Classification (NCBI taxonomy): domain Eukaryota; kingdom Metazoa; phylum Chordata; class Actinopteri; order Notacanthiformes; family Halosauridae; genus Aldrovandia; species Aldrovandia affinis. Next base: position 2,677,353 of record JAINUG010000050.1, on the reverse strand, counting down.
GAGACTCAATTCTCACATTCACGAATAAAGGATATTGAATGTATGCAAATCCTCTTGCTCGGCGTGTATAGAAGTCAACTGGAATGTAGACATCTACTATAGGCCCATAACGCCCAAACTCACGACGCAAATCCTCAGGCCTAGGGTACCGTAAAATGATAGGACATTCATTCTACTGACCCAGGAGAAACCCTCTTTCAGCTAGTGTCAAACTACTGGTGCTTCTACTGGGACCCTGTTAAATCAAATACCAGTTCCTGAAGTTCATATACCTCCAATATAATTCCATAAACACTGTCCTCAAATGAGGCTAACCTTTATCTACCCTATTCTGCAGAAAATCAGTTTTATTCAAATATACCCACCTCCCCACCCACCCACACCCATCAATACAAATATGTTAGATGGTCACTGTATCTCACATGCCACACAAAATTAAACCATGTTTGTAGTTCAAAATTGAGTATAAAGGTATTTCCAATTATACCAGCTATGATACCTTAATATTTGGTTACATCAGTTATGATACCTTAATTTAAAAAATCTATGTAGCTGGCCATGGCTGATTCAAAGCCCAAACATTCAGTGGAAATTAAGGGAACCAATTTAATTTTGTAATTATGCAAGATACACTGACTACAATAACTTGCACAACTATTTGAAGACAAGGAGCACCACACCCAACCAGACGTTTAGGAGCAATTGAAGAATATCTTTGGAAGAAATGAGGCCGAGTGTGTAATTCAAACGCTTGAGTCTATCAATACATCTTTAACGTTAGCTTTAATTTGTGAGTAGTCCATGTTTATACAAGTAAACGATCATACATTATGCAACGATGAAACAGCTCCAACAATAAGTTTGATTAATGAAGGCAGAAAGACTTGGCTTTGCACTACAGTATTTTAACTGCAGAATACATTTTAGCTGTACTGTAATGGTCATTATTCATGCAATTATGCATACCGAAACTTTGTGCGTTTCTGTCCTGCTTGAAGTTCAAGGTTACACGAAGTAGGGATTTAATGCAAACAAGGGCGCAGCGACGCGTGAAACCGGGCACCCTTAAACTCCTGCCAGCTAATCGAACACAATTATGATTAATTTGATACATTTGGGTGTAACGTTGCATCTGAACTGATCGATGATTGACGACGCGGGCGCTTCATGCAACCACTCACGCCAGCTACACAACATGCTTTACACGCCGACGCTCCACCAGCCACTGCATTATTATCCTGACACCATAGCGTCTAGGGTTTCAGGGTGTTGACGCTCACTTTAGACAAGCATGCCAACCCTGCATAGCAAACCAAATACAGAAAACTCAAGAGTACGAATGGGAGGGGGGGCAGCACCAGTGCATTCTTTAAACAAGTTGAATATCTGGGTAGCTTCTAGTTTAAGGTTAATGTATACTATAAATGGAACCAACATGTCATGGCATGGCTGTACGACGCGACGATGTTGCTCGCTGGTTGACTGGCTTGCTTGCTTGCTCTTAGTAGCGTAACGTTAGCTTCGCAAAATGACGATATACCAGTAGATAGGCGTAGTTATTTGTTTAGCGGCCACCTACCCAGCTCTGACGTTAGCTACTAACATTAGGTTCACCGCAGCTAATGTTAATTTGCACATTTGCTAAAAATATCGTAAATTACTTTGACTTATTATTACAGAATAAAACTAACTTAAAAGCAGTCATAGTTAGTGCATACAATACCTAATTTAGCTTGCTAGCCAGCTTAGCTATTGCTACTGATGGTACGGGCTAACTAGCTAGAATAGTAGCTGCGAGTAGCAACGTTAGCTAGTAAAGTAAGCTAGGCAGCGAAGAAGTGTTAACGTTAGCTATGATATGGTCGACTACTGTTAATGTTACGTCGGCCAACTAGTTAGCTAGGTTAAATGCGTTTGATTGAAAATGGCATTGCAGGATCAACTAAGAGTTAGTGCTAGCTAATTTTCCATTGACAATTAAACTGCTATCTCTAGCAACATTGTAAGCGACTACCCTTAACAAGAAGTGTAACGGTAGCCACGCTGGAAAGCTACGTTTGGCCGACGTTAAACTAAGATAAATTACGATCTCAGAGCCACGCATGCATGCCTGCCTGATCGTTGTTAGCAACAAATACGTTAGGTAACGAACTGTTACATTCGGCAACGTTCGCTAGCTCCCTGAGGTTGATTGGTGATGCGTGTTGTTTGAAGAACGTACCGTAGCGTCAGCCATTTACTTCGCTAGCTAACGTTAGCTTGCTACATCAAAAACAACCGAACGGTTTTTATGCGATGTCGTAGTAACTGGAAAGTGCTTACCTGGACTCGTCAGAGATATTCCTGATGAAAAGGGAAGTGTTCGGAGGCCGCAGATACCTGGCCATTGTGGAATTGTTCGCGCGCAATTAAATATCTTGCTATGTAACGTTAGCAGACCACCGACCACGTATCTAATCAAGAGGCAGTTTGGAACAATCGCAGTAACCCGCGGTGTCTACGAAGGAAGACCGTGACGCGCAGACGCAGTCTCAGAGAGCACGCACGGGTCCGTGCTAAAAACAAATGTGCAAACACGTGATATGTTAGTGTAGATTGCTGAAAATACGCGAGATGGAGCTCAACTGAGTCACTTATTAGTTATCTGGCAGCAAAACATTAGGTAATTAGCTAAAAAAGATAACTGTAGTTTTTATTATTTTTCGTTTAGCAATGCAAGTAGGAGAAAGAATTTTAAATAAAAACAGAGACACGAGATAAACAATTCCATCCTCTGGAAACTGTTTTTCTGCATCTAGTCTGGGATCATTACTGTTCTTAAGTACAAATAATTTTTTTAAACAACTGAATTAGAGATAAAGGGAAAGTGAGGAATTGGTTAATATCCTGAGAATAAGACCCGATCAAAAGCAAGCCTAAAGGCAGTAGTGGCAAGAAAAAAGGAGACACCTTGGGAGGAACCAGACTAAAGGGGACGAGCCTATCCTCTTCTGGTCGGCACAGGGTGTGTCCAGAAAAGAAGGTGTCAGGGGCAGGGGCAGTCCAAAGGAGAGGCTGGGGTGGCTGACTTTGTGCCTCCAAGTTAGGTAGTCAGTACTGTACACTTCTCGCAGGATGTAGGGGTTGGGGTGCATGTCCTTGGAGGAGCGACTTGTGGTTCTGTGTGGCTCAGTAGATAGAGCATGGTGCTGACAATACATAGGTTGTGGGTTCAATAGCCATTGTGGCCACATATACTGAAAAATGTATGCACTTTGGATAAAAGCCTCTGCTGAATGGCATATTATATTATTATTATTTTAAATCAATTTGAATTGATTTAGCCTCAAAATTATAATCTTATAAGTAAATGACTCCTTTATCAGTGATTAATTGAGAGCTATATATTAGTATATTACATTGTGTTTTGAGGGACACTGACAGAATGAACAATAAACTGTCAAAAAACACAAGTGCTCACATTAGGTTACATCTAGTCTTGACTCCAGATGCTCAGTACCTGCTGGAGATAGTTAATTTTGTTAACTTTTCTGGCATAGGCTTCCTGCAATCTGATTGGTGCCCACAGATTTCTGAGAGTGGATTTGGTTGGCTTAGGTGGTTCATCATTTTGCACATCCACTCTTGTGGGATTCATCAGAAGTAGTAACTGACCATTGGATAATTAAAGTACATCAAATCAAATTTATTTGTATAGCGCTTTTCATAAATGCATTGTCACAAAACGCTTAACAGAAGGGAACCCAGGCCTAGACATTACATTACATTTTGGCATTTAGCAGGTGCTCTTATCCAGAGTGACTTACGAGATGTGCAATATATGGTACGATAAATCATAGTCTGCACAAGAGATCAGTGTAGTAACACAGTAATGTTGACTAATGGTCATTATGATTGGCGATAGTCAACCGTCTATTGCCAACATTGTTACACCGTTGGAATGTTACTTTTGCCCAACGAGCACGATTCATCATGCACCAACATTGGCATGCACTTAGAATGTTCACTCTACCATTCATTCATTCATGCATTCATTGTAGATGGTACAACATCGTAATGTTCCTAATTAGCCAACATTATTACTCTGTGGCATGAAAATCAATAGCCTAAACCAACAAAAAGTAACCTAGCAAACCCCCTAAATAAAGCCTACATGGGGCATGCTATCACAACAAGTTTAGTATCATCTGCAAATGTAACTATTTTGCTACTAATGTCCCTATCAAGATCATTTATGTAAATAAGGAAGAGCAGAGGTCCCAGCACCAATCCCTGCAGGACTCCACTGCCCAGAGCACCTAGGTCAGATACAACCCCACCTACTGTAACTCTTTGTATACGCCCTTGCAGCCAATTATGAACCCACTCTGAAACAACTCCTGTAATTCCTACTGAATTCATTTTTAACAATGAGCCTCTCATGTGGTACCATGTCAAATGCTTTTTGAAAGTCCAAATATATAATATCATAAGCCTGGTTCAGGTCAAAACACTTTGTAGCCTCTTCAAAGAAGTCCAGGAGGTTTTTTAGGCTTGACCTCCCTTTGATACAGGCTCTCCCTTAAAATACTATTATTTCTCAAGAATGGTCCCTAATAACAAATTCCAGCATTTTGCATGCGGTGCAAGTTAAACTGACAGGCCTACAGTTCCCTGGGTCAGTACGGTCCCTCTTCTTATATATTGGAATTGTACTACCCTGCGTCCAGTCATCTGGTATTTCTCCGGTGTTTATGGATTGCATAAAAATATCTATGAATGGTTTATATATCATTTACTCAAGTTCTTTGAGTACTCTGGGATATATTCCATCAGGGCCTGCTGCCTTATTTGTCTTAAGGTTTTGTACATCCCTTATCTCAAAGTCCTCCTAAACATTCTGTAAATTGGCTATACATTTAGGCATATTTATAACCTCTTCTCTGGTAAAGCTCTCATCAAAGTAACTGTATACTTATTATTATAAACCAAAGTTCCTTCCTTATTCTTAATGCATTTAACCTCATCATTAGCTTTCCTTTTTCTACTACAATATTGAAAAAACTGCTTAGGGTTAGGGTTACTTTTTATGTAATTTTAATTTCAAACTGCCTTTTAGCTGCTCTTATTTCCTTTTTAGCCTTAGCCTGCATATTGCAATAATCTACCTTGTTTCTCTCTGAGTTTTCCTTTTTATATACTCTGTACAGTCACTTCTTTTGCCTCAAAATCTCCCGTAAAGATTTAGTCATCAACTGTGGAGACAGTTTTTTCATCCTATTTTCCCTTACTTTTGGGATGAATTTACACTGTACATCTACAATAACCCTTTTACATTTAATCAATTTTTTATTCACAGTTCTGCAATCTAGAGGTTTTACCCAATCTATATTACTTAAATTCTCTCTAATTTTATTAAAGTCAGCTCGTCTGAAGTTAAAAATTCTAGAGTTAACTCTTAACTTGCCAAAAAATATCAAAAGTAACTGCACTATGATCACTTGTCCCTAGTAGTTCTACTACCACTGTGCTGAAAATTCTGCCAGGATTATTACACAAAACCAGATGCAGTATTGATTTCCCTCTCATAGGCTGAGTAACAGATTGCACCAAAAAGCAGTCATTAACCACATCTAAAAACTCCTCTTCACATTTACCCTGACCTGACATTACTTCCTTGTTAATAGAGGGGTAATTGAAGTCGCCCATTTATTAACGTCTCTCCTTCCGCATGGGCTTGTTTTATGTTACCATAGAGCATAGTATTTATGTTGTGGTCTGCAGCTGGAGGTCTATAGCATACTCCTATATTAAGGCCCTTCTCATGATCTCCCAGTAATTTAATCCAGATGTCCTCACACGGAATTAATGAGTTAATACCTTGAATTTCTTGCACATTAAGATTTTCTTTCACATAAAGGGCCACTCCCCCTCCTCTGTTACTAGTTCTATCCTTCCTAAACAATTCGTACCCCTCCACATTATATTCATCCTGCACCAAGCCATGTTTCAGTAATCCAAATGATGTCATAACCCCCATTCAACATGACAGCCTCCAGTTCCAAAACATTTGTATGCTTCTAGCATTCAGACACAGGAACTTCAGAGCCTTACTCACACTTATGTTGTCCTTCCCCTCCACACATAACTGTGCCAAACCACCTCGCTTCACATTATAGTCTAAAAGATCTTTATTAATTATATCCTCCTAGTTATTATTATCCTCCGCCCTGGAGTCTGTACCTCCCTATCCTTAATACTACTACTAATTTCCCTCCCTGCCCCCCAGTCCCTAGTTTAAATATTCTGAATGGGTCAACATGAGTTATCAGACCCAGGTTCACGACCCTGGTTGCTCACACATGATTGTTTCTTTCTTTAATCATTAATTTATTTACTTTGATGAATTTGTAATTACCGTCATTCATATGCAAGAATGGATCATGATTAACTTTGATATGTAAACATGATCAATGGTTAAATGTATTGTATGTATGTTAAATGTCTATTGTTTCATGTCATGTATGATTATGTATGACCCATTAAATCACATACATTTTCCATACTCCAATAAAATAACAGTACATATATGGCCCTAGTCCACTGATGAGGATATTAGTGCAAGTTGCATGAGCAATACGGGTGTAAAGAAAATAAATATAAAGACTCTGTGTAAGCCTCAAACAGAGCACCAAGATAAGGCTGGTGGGGGGCTGGGATATCTAAACAAGTGTGTAACAAGCCTTGATCAATAGTGACTGGGCAAACCTATGCATAGGTTTAGTAAGTCATAGTAAATAATTAAACCATGGAAACACAAAGAAAAACAAAGGGTAAGGCAAAGAAAGAAACTTGGGAACCCCCTAGTCACCCTAGTTCCGTAGAGGTAGCTGAGTATATGTTAAAAAAGCAAGACAGTGAGAAGTGGCATGTTAAAGGTGGGCTGGGACCCTGATCATTCCCAGCCCAGGTAGCGAGATAATAAAAAAGAGAAAGGACAAAAAGCAAGTGTAATGATGGCAGAGTGGATTGTGAGGCAGGGAAGAATGCATGTTTCAGCCACAGGAACAGTGGTAGAAATTAGAAAAGTAAAAAGAAAGGAAGAGAAGGTAAAAAGCAAGCTTAGAAGCTACACTGGGGCTAGTTGCAACCATACCAGCTGAAGACATAGAGAGTGAAGAGGAAGACAGCGAAACTGAGTGGGGACAAAGGTGGGGGGATATCTTAGCTGAAGCTGAACGTCGATACCAACAGAAAGCAAAATATCATCATTGTAATATCAGTGCTGCAGTGTCAGCAGCCGCCCACAGGGCTAGTGCTCCTAAACTGCAACAATATAGGCATTTATACCCACCCCTCCCAATTACAGCCTCGGACCCCCCCTTAGGGGACCAAATTATCACTTCCATGGCTCCACTATGGGTTAGATACGTTCAAGAGACAGATGCACAAGGAATTGCAGTTAATGTTAAATAGTCTACCCACCTTACAATGGAGAAATCCCAATCTTAACTTTTGGGATGGATTGAGCTCCTTAGTTGAAGCCTGTCTTTAGCTGACCAGGCAGTTATAGTAAGGGCTAAGTCCCCGACAAATGTATGGAGTCTGCTCCCTGCTATTTTCCAAAACCAGGGATGGATAGATTGAATGAACAAGAAATGCATACTGATGCAGAAAGCTTCACAGAGTTTTGTTGGGTAGAGGGAAACCAGTTAGACTGAGGTACAGCTAACTGGGCTATAGTAATAGGGGTGTCACAAGACCTGGGGGAGCCAGTGGAGGAATAGGCAGCTCGTAAATATGCAGTATATGCCCAATACGAGGCTGCTCTATTATGCCCTAATAGAGATGGGAAACTAATGCTTTCATTATTAAAGGACGGAATGGGTCCATCCCACCAATCTGTCCTGGATCTAGGCCTCGCAATGGGAGGCACATGGGATGCAGTAATGTAATGGGCTGTAGATAGAGGAAGGGACTTTACACCTAAACAAGTTGCAGTAGCCAAAATGGGCTCTCGATGGAATACTTTGCTACAACTGTAATGGGCAAGGACATGTGAAGAAATCAGTTGTCTTGTGTTGTGATCTTTTTGTTCTTTTAGGTTGCTTTCTGTGTGTCTTTTGTATGGTGTGATTTGTGGACTTTTATTTCGATTTTTTCCCCCCTTGACCATTGTCCACCATTTCATGTGATTTTCTTTTGATTGGTAAAATGTTTTTTACTCAATGTTTGCTGTGTTTGTGCAGAGGTATCATGTTTAATTATTCCCTGGTGTGTCCCTCCCCCCTCCCTGGGGCGAACAGCCAATTTCCACCCCCTAGTGGCACTCCCGGCCAGAGCTGATACTGGCACGGCTGGTGGAATCAAATCCTGGTCGCAGTGGGCAGTCGCATGTTCTACTGCTACACCACCTGGGAGGCCCTAAGCATGCAGTTTTTACGTGACCATTGTTCTTTTAAACTGTAGATGAGGGAACAGTTCTTCTCACTACCTTCCTTCTCTCTTTAAATGCAGAAAATGGGAGCAGTAGGTAGCTAGCTAACAGCATAATTATGCCACTGGAAAGCTAGCTAGCTAGGTAGAAAACCAGACAGCTAGGAAACTACCCTGCCAATGTTATCACTGGCATAATGATGGCATATATCACTTCAGTAGAAAGTGAACTGTCAGAAGCTAGCAAGCTAAGTAGGCACTTGTTTAATGAAATACTATGCAGCTGTGTAGCTAGGCACCTAGCTGTATGAATGAAGCATTAAACATCAAGGTGTTATTGATGAAAGAATATGAATGTAGTCCAGGGCTTTACAGCCTACCTTGTAATCACACTATCTATCTGGGCCATGAAACCAGTGACGTGCCGTCAGGGGAGGCAGGGGAGGCCGTGCCTCACCTGTCATCATGGAAAGAAAAAAATGTAAAATGAAGAAATTAATTAAATGGCTATATTTATCCAGTGATTTGCACTATAAAGTTATTTTTTATCTAACTTCACCAGTTTTAGATTATTATTTTTTTAATTTTTTAATTCAAAATCGCCGAATTTTCACATTTACTGTTCAAATACTGAGAAGAGACGTGCTGTGAGGCAGCAGCTAGATGAGCCTCACCATGGATTGCGCAATGACTATGCAGTGAGACCGTATTGCTGTCTCTCTGTATGTCGCTATTAAAATGTTCAAACACTTTTGCTATATGAATAAAATTTCCATAGTTTAGCTGATGTATAGAAAGTACAGTGTTTTTTTGTCAACAACTGTATGTGTGTAACGTGTTTCTTGTGCTGAGCAATCATAAAACGGCTGCGAAGAGGCACTAAGTGAGGCACGCAGTTCTCCTGCCTCATGGTAGGGGGGACTCGTCGTGATCCCAGTGATTCTTCTTGCGACTCCTCGGCTGCAGAATAAGACAGCAAGCTACGATCTTCAGTTAGCAACTAAAGTGCCGCCATCAGTTTATTTTTTCGTCGTGTCTGGCCTTACTTTCACAATGGAGGATTACATATATAAACTCAAACAATTTTCTAAAATGGACTTTCAATCGAAGCAGGAGGTAAATAACTAACGGAAGACCAACGCCGGAGCTAAAGGATTTGCTTCAGACTACAGTTTCTATGACCGATTTGAGAAGAAATGCAGCGCACTTGGCCTGACAGAGAGTGGAGGCAGACAGTCGATTAGATATGAACGAAAACGACTGTTCTGTAACATTCTGGATAACATAAGCCATCAAATGAAGGCTAGGTTTGATCATTTTGGTGAGCTGGCTTTCCTTGGTTTGGTGGATTGCGCAAAATTCCATGAAATGTCACAACATTTTGATGACACGAAACTGCAGAGCCTGTCAAAGTATGCCAAATTCTTTGACTTTGTGGAACTAAAGGCGAATCTCGTTGGACTGTATAGCTCACAAATGGTGAGGGATGAATGTAAGTCTCCTGGACAGCTTCTTAGCTTTTTGGCCCAGAAGGATCTCATTCAAACTGTTCCTGAGGCGACAAAGTTGCTCCAGCTAGTGCTCACTATTCCAGCTACTACAGCATCGGTGAAGCGGTCATTCTCAGCACTGAAAAGACTAAAAACATACAGTCAGAACAGGACTGATCAAGGACGACTTTCTTCCCTGGCAGTGATCTCCATTGAGACAGAGAGAAACTGAAGGAAGACAAGGAAAACTTCTACAAACAAGTTATCGATGCTTTTGTTTTGAAGGAGCGGCGCATGGACTTCATTTATAAGTAACGGTAAGACCATAATAACGTTTTTTTAATTAAATGTGCTTTTTTGTGTGCTACAGTTTGTAAGTGTAAAGAAAGCTGATATGAAATTTTAAACATAACCCGTTAACTGCTGCCAATCAAATGGTGAATAAGCTACTCTGTAGGGTTCATATGTTTGTAAATCTGATTGTGATGAAGTCAGTGCCTCACCAGCCATGAACCTCACGGCACGTCACTGCATGAAACAATATGATGCAGAGTTTACAGAGAAAGTGTGCATCTCTAAAAGGGAAAGTATTCATCTTTTGAATATTATTACATAGCAAGCAAGCTACTTCCCACAGAAAAGCAATATGGCATCTGTCCAGTTTTCTGCTCTATTGGCTGAAATGGCATCAAATTTGCACATCCTTATATGTATAAATAATGATGTCACCTGCTTTTTGGCCTGCAGTTGGCAACTATGAAGATGGTGGTGTTATTGGGTGAAGTAGATTAAGAAGAAGAAGTGGAAGAAACAGTGGAAGAAGAAGGAGATGAAATGCAAAATAACCCAAGTTTGGGGCTTTATTCTGTCAGAAGGTACAGAATAAATGTGTTTGTAAGGACTGAGAGTCTGAGACCATTGTAGTTATTTCTGTGGGAGACAAGTGCCAAACTGTGGGTGCTGTATGGGTATGGGGTATGCCCTGCCAACCCGTAGCTTGGCTGATGGCATACCAGCCGTCCCAATATCACTGTTGAGATGGTAGTACCACATAGCAACAGTACACATTCTAACAATGTTAGTTGGGCAGCCTGGGTTTCCTCCTTATTAACACATTTTTTCTAAATAAATGTGTTTATAATAATAACATAGAGACCTGATTTACCTTATGATACACCACTCATTTTCATTGCAAAACACACACTTTATTTTTATTGTCATACCTATTCACGAGGTAAGGTGAATATGTTTTATTTGACCCATTTCTATCACTTGTACACTTCAGAGATACTTTGTTTGTCATGGAGGCCTGACATCAAGACAAAATGTACCTGTATATTGCAAATCAAACCAGAGGATGAAGTTGTGAGGTAGCATTCTAACTTTCATAGGGGGGTGAGGACCTTGCTACTTGTAACTGCCAAAATAAAGAAACCAAATAAAGTGTCTTAATTGGGCATGGGCCACCACAAGCCCCCAGAACAGCTTCAGTGTGCCTTGGAATAGATTCTAAAAGTGTCTGGGACTCTGTTGGAGGGGTGCAACACCCTTATTCCACGAGAAATTCCATCATTTGGTGTTTTGTTGATGGTGGTTGAAAATGATGTCTCAAGCCCTGCTCCAGAATCTCCCATAAATGTTCAACAGTTAAAACAAAAGTAAGGCTGAATGCTCTGTGAAGGATGAAGGATGAAGGCTGTTGCTTTACAAATACTTTTTCTTTGATATTTTGCTTATGTTGAGTTTTGCTTTTGAACATGGTTCTGTGTAGCTCAGTAGGTAGAGCATGGTGCTGATGACGCTTAGGTTGTGGGTTCGATTCCCATTGGGGCCACATATACTGAAAAATATATGTATTCACTACTGTAAGTCGCTTTGGATAAAAGCATCTGCTAAATGGCATATATAAACATCGAACAAAAAGTTAGTAAATTTGTGTTTGGTAGATTATTTCTCTGTTGTAACAATGCTTCTTGGCAATGAATTGTATACCGTTGGAAAGCCTGTTTATTTCCCTTTTAAATGGTGCCCCATTTGTAAGGAATATGCATTTGTGGGATGAACAGCACAGCTGAGTATGTGGGTTGCGCCCATGAAAAATTTGCCAAATCTTCTCTGCCAATTCCAAACAGCTTATTCTGCTGTTGCTATTGACTCTTGTTTTGACCTTCCGGTATCCCCAGGTGCTGACAATCAGGTGCCTGATTGGCACCTGATTGGCAGCACCTGTGAGCATGGGCCCTGCTACAGTGGTCAATTGGTGTCTGCTCCAAGAATCGGCATGCCACGTTTGTCTGATCTCGATAAGGCCCGTGTGATAGGGCAACTTCAAGCTGGTTTTCTGCAAAAGCAAGTTGCGGCATTATTTGGAGTTAGCCCTAGTACCATCTCCAAACTGAAGGCCAAGTTCCATGAAACGGGGGATGTCAGAGACAGACCGCGAAGTGGGCCTCCCAAGAAGACGACACCCCAAGAAGACCGGTTCCTCACCCTTTCAGAACTTAGGAACCGTAAGCTGTCTTCTACAGATTTGCAGTCAAGGTTTGCAGGACGATATGGCACACGGCTCTCGGCCCAGACAATCCGGAACAGACTGCACGCAGCCAATCTCCGGGCTCATAGGGCTTCCAGGAGGCCTGCCATGACTGCCCTTCACCATCAGGCCCGTTTGCGCTGGTGTCGGCAACACCTGCACTGGAACCTGAACATGTGGAGGAATGTTATGTTCAGCGATGAGTCCAGATTCTGCCTACGGAAGTGGATTGTAGGGTCAAAGTGTGGAAAAGACGGGGAGAACGGTATGCTGATTGCTGCACTGATAGAGTAACACCTTTTGGTGGAGGCAGTGTGATGGTGTGGGGCGGCATCTCCATCACTGGAAAAACTAGGCTTGTCATCATTGGAGGCAATCTCAATGCAGAGAGATATCGAGATGAGATTCTGCAACCAGTGGCAATCCCATATCTCCACAGTCTGGGACCGAACTCCATCCTCCAAGATGACAACGCTCGCCCCCACAGAGCGGGGTTTATCAGAGACTACGTCCAGAATTTGGGAGTAGAGAGAATGGAATGGCCTGCCAACAGTCCTGACCTCAACCCAATTGAACACTTGTGGGATCAGCTTGGGCGTGCTGTTTGTGCTAGAGTGACCAACACAACCATGTTGGATGACTTGTATTGGTTCTTCCACACACTACTGAGGCTCCTGACTGTTTGTGAAATGAATAAATTGTAAAATTGCCAATATGTCTTGTTTCTTCCTTATTACTGATAGACTTCAATCCACCAAACAACACCAAACAAGAGTCAATAGCAACAGCAGAATAAGCTGCATGTTCCTTACAAATGGGGCACCATTTAAAAGGGAAATAAACAGGCTTTCCAACAGTATAAAATGTATTGCCAAGAAGCATTGTTACAACAGAGAAATAATCTACCAAACACAAATTTCCAAACTTTTTGTTCGATATTTATATATATAACATCACATGATAGTTCATGCACATGGCCACACTTGGCTCAAAATAATGATGATCTTTTCTGTCAACAGTAGCTGTCCTATACTAATTCTGGATTTTCCCCACACAAAATATAAAACGCACACACTGTCATAATTTTCAGTCAAATAATAATCAGTCAAATGACAAGGTTTATTTAGGTAACCAATGAGATCTCCCCAGCAGCCAGACACCTCCCTCTGCTGTTTGATTGATGTTAGATCTTCCTGCTCCTCCGGATGAAAGTCTCTGCGCCCATGGTGATGTGCTGAAAGGCAGAAGGAGAACACCGGTGAGAGGCAGACAGGAAAAAGCTTCTGCCACGCCTACTCTAATGGGGGCCAACACTTTGGTATATACAGATATGGAAACATTTATGGAAATATGACTTTCAAGGACATACTATGTATTTTATAAACTACAATTTCTGGGTAGATCAAACACAGTCAGACATTTTTAGATACAGGAAACCACCTCAGCCACGTCCCACTGCGATGGTCAGCCAACATTTCATACATTAAGGAAAAAACATGAATGCACAAAGATGTAGAAACACTAAAGCAAATGTGACTTTCAACCACATTATATGTGTTTTAATAACTAAAATTCCAGCGTATCATAAACATGGACAGATAACTGAATATATAGTTATCTGATTCTCAGATAAATTAATATATATATAACTGCCAAAGTAAAGGTAACACTTGAGTACACAAAGGATCATTTCAACGGGTGCAGTACTGCGAGTGTCTGTCGGCAGGTGCCATGGCCAGTATCGGCAGATAGGCCCTTTCCATCAAGCTCCCTCCTAGAGCCCGGGACAGGGCCGTTTGTGGGTTACCAAAGTGTTGCCTTTATTTTGCCAGTTACCTGTATGATTGAAAAATACCCAAATAAAATACATCTGATGAGCACATTTAAGCCATGTGTGAAAGCAAGTTTATGTAGCACAGTTTATATCTTTAACTTATAGCTATGGTGTGGAAAGTACAGTAGGGTTGCATTACATGCTGTTCCCTTGATGGCCAATTATTGAATTTAAAGTTTATTTAATCAGTGGTTCATTAACTTCATATACTATCATATACATGACTCGTATTCATATTACTATCATAACAGGGTTCCCACGTGTCATGGAAAAACCTAGAAAATCATTGAAAACTATTCTGTCATGGAAATGTCTGATTCCATGTAACGTTATTTTTTCCATCTTTTCCGATAACATTACCACAAAATGTCTGTTCTCCTGCCACCATTGTTGTCACCTGCCATGGCTGTTCTCACACACACACATGGACACACACAAACAATGAGATGTGTATTTGCAATGGCAAGAAAAGGTGTTAGGTTATGAAAGTAAGTCAATTTTTGCATCAGGCACAAAAATAAACGTCATTGAAAACCTTAAATTTGTCATTGAAATGTTATTGAAATATCATGGAAAATGGAAATATGCCCCAAATTTACCCTGACGCTTTGCCCTATGAAACTCTCTACCCCAAACTTTACCCTGAGCTTCCAAAACAACCTTAAATGTAGGGAGAAAAAAATGACCAGATCTCGTAACCATGGCTGTGTGGTAATGGCCGGCATCAGCTTCGCCTCGCCCACCAGCGGCACTAACCTCGACCATCTCTCCATCTTTGATCTCCTGGATGTGGTTTAACTTGTCTGTCTGGGTGTGGAGCTTCCCATCCTCCAGTCTGACTGTAACCTGTGAAGCAGAGGAACAGAATTTCACCAAGAACATCCTAGTTCTGGTGCATTTGACATCACTTTCTGTCTAGTAGAACCAGGCCTCGCAACTCCTAGAAACGACCCTGAGTGTACCCTTACTAAAAACCCATCTCTTCAAACATCTTCTTAGCTCAAAGTTAGTACTTACCTTTTCCTCAAGCTCTGAGCTGAAATCCCCTATGCAACTAAATACATTTCCCCTCGTGCCTACTATGGGCACTTATCGATATGTGGTACATTATGACACAAACTTTTCCGTTGGAATTGTTGCTGCCTTTTTCCTAACCTCTTTCATATTCCAGATAATTACATGTAAAATGCAAATGCATGAATACTGATGAGGTGAGCTTGGGGGTGTCCCTGAGGTACCAGTATAAGTATCGCCACGGAGTCCTCTCCAAATTGCGCTGAGCTTCCACACGCACCCCCAGCCTGCCGTTGTACCCATGAGCGACTAAAGAATATTGTACTTGATCTACTTCAACAAACTGAGGCAACTATTTGAATCAGCTTTTTGAGTATTCTGAACAAGACCGGTTTTTGTATGACACACAGTCAAATCCAAAAATACATAAATGTACCACTAACCACTATTAGGGTAATAATCAAAACAGTTGTATATTTATTTATTCAACACACATTTTTACATTTAGCATTTTAAGCATTTAGCAGACGGTCTTATCCAGAGCGACTAAAAGATGGTACACCTAACATACCTAACACAGTATACAGAATTTTGACAGGTCTGTTAAGATTCATGCAAAATCAAAGGAGCATGTCAGTGCAGTCATGCAATTAAGGCTGCTGGGAAATGTGAGGATTGATACTTTCATTGCTGAAGGCGTGCGACTCCAGTTGGCAAACCATAACGGAACATTCCGGAAAAACTGTGACATTCTGAAAAGGTTGATTGATTTGGTTTCATTATTGGGTCGTCAGGATCTGGCATTTAGGGGACATGATGAGAGTGAAAAGTCGGATAATAAAGGGAACTACAGAGAGATGGTAGACCCACTATGATGATGTTCTGGCTGCTCATTTGAAATCGTCCACTGTATTGTCTGGGCTGTCTAAGATGGTACAAAATTATCTTATTGAAGCCATTGCTGCCACTGTTCAGGAGGAGATAGGGAACGTGCCTTTTTTACATGGCAGATAGACGAGATAACCGACATATCCTGCAAAGCACAGTTGTCCATAATTGTACGCTATGTCAATGCTGCGGGAATCATACAGGCTTTATTGGATTCTTTGACTTGTCAGGAGGCAGGGATGCAGAGTCTGTATTTAATTTTGTAGACAGAGAGATGGCTTGTTATGACTGCAAACAGAAACTTGTTTGTCAAACGTTTGATGGCGTGGCTGTCATGGCATCTTCATTGAACAGGCTTCAGGCGAAAGTGAAATGGGTCGCACCATATGTTGAGTTTGTTCATTGCTATGTGCATCGGCTCAATCTCGTGCTGAGTCAAGGAGCAAAATGCATACTGGAGGCAAAGATTTTTTTTGAAACTTTGTTAGGGTTTTCCACATTTTTTTACAAGTCAAAAAAGAGGATAACTTTTTTAGAGGAAAGTGGTTGCTCAAGGCTTCCGAAAAACGCCCCTACACGCTGGTTCTTCGCTTCACGCATTGTCAGCACTGTTGCAAATAATCATGACAAGCTCCTTACAACTTTGGAGAGGATGCTTGAATCTGAGCGTGTGGCAGAGGAGGAAACAATCAGTGCTGCAAATGCTTTCATCAGACATTTTTTTTTTGTTGTGAGATTTTTGACATTGTACAACAGAAAGCAGCAGATGTTGTCTTTTGCAAAACCAGGATAGACTCTCTTCTGTCCTTTCCAATAGAGAAGAAGTCTGAGGCATCATTCCAAACCATCTACGCAAAGGCTGCTAGCATGACAGAGGAGCCAGAGAAAAAATCCCAGGAAAAGAAGACGCCTAGGGAATGGTTCACAAGCTCCCAAGCAGCATTACAGGTATTTGTACATGGTTGTCTTGAACAACATGATTGACCAGATCACCCAGCGTTATGCTAACATGGATAACATGCGCTTCCTTGAGCTGCTCAATCCAGTGGACATGGTTTGAGATTTCCCCTTTGAGGCATTCAATTGTCTAATTAAAGGCTATGGGCATTTATTTGATTCAGACAGGTTGAAGACAGAGTTCTGTACTCAGATAGGGAGCTTCAAACCAACAAAGATAAGCTGTGTTACCTCATAGCTTTCTTTAAAACTACTGAGCTGGACAAGGCAATGCCACAGGCTTATCAACTCATGTGCTTAATTGCAACAATTGGAGTTACATCAGCTGGCGTGGAGAGGAGTTTATAAGCTGAAGCTTGTAAATGTCTGAAGCGTATAAAGACGTACTCACAGAATACCATGGGACAGGAAGGGCTTCGAAACTTGGCAGTGCTAGCAATAGAGAAGAAAACAATCAAGTCATTGGAACGAAATCCTTTCTGGTATGACAGAGTGATTGACAACTTTACCAAGAAAAACAGGAGGGCAGTAAGATTTTGTGCGACTGCTTGTATCTTATTCTGATTTTGTATTTGTTTAAAATTCATTTCAGTTATATGTAACTACAATTACATGAGTTTTGATGAATGCAGTAAGCTAAAACAAGTTAAAGGAGAATTGAACTGAAACATTTTCCTATAGATGTGTTTCAGGTCAGTTGAGACTTGCTTTCCTTAGTGTACGGCACACATGGCTTAGTTATTACTGTATTGATGATATTTTTTCTGTATTTTACATTTTGTAGTAAATAAGACATCAGTGAGAAAGGATGACATCAGGATATGAGACAGTGTCAGGATTGGAAAGAGAATTGCACAGGGAAGGAAAAAGTGTATATTGGATTTGTTCTGTTATTTGCAGCAAAGTCAAATCCAGCTCAGCCTTCCTCTGTCAAGTCCAGCTCAGCCCTGCTCTGTTATGCCAAGCCCTCAATAACTCAAGTCAGTATAAACATGCTCAGCCCTCCTGTCCCCTCTCAGTCCCATCAGCGGGTGAGAATCTGTGCATTACCCTGCCAGAAAACCAGCCTGTGTTCATTGTGGGAGCTCTTACCATTGGTAAGTATTATTGTTTCAGATTTATTTTATTATGCTTCAAATCTATCGAACTTGAATATTTGTTCACTTGAAGTAATGCATGTTTTATATCTCCATTTACAAAACGTTCCTGCTTCCCCACTCTAAGCACCAGAAGACCAGCAGACCCTTCCCTCTGCCCTCCTCCCTGTCAGATATGTTATGCTGTCAGAAGTCCAAGTAACTCCTTGTCCATTAATTTAAAATGTTAACTTAACTTGAATTTTATTGTATTGCATGAAATAGAAATGCCTTCAGCAAAGAAGAGAGGTTGTTATGTCAGTTACATGTCTTTTGAATAAAAGCTCATGGACATAATATGGGTTTGTCTGGTAAATGATATGTTGTTTATACACATATAAAGACAGTGAGTGCTGTTTTAATAGGGGGAGGGGTTTGCTTGGTGATTGCTTCACCAAAAAGTTTAGTCACCAGCCACCACTGCAGAGGTGATATTATTATTAACTAGCTAGCCACCACACATCTAGTTCGCTACTTGCGGTAGCTATCTAGCTTAATGTTAGCTACTAAAAAAATGTAATTCCCTCTTTCTGTCTGTAGAAGTGATGAGCACTAAAAACGATAGGCGTATTTCCATAATCCAACATGCTATGCTATGCCAGTTTTATAGTGACATTGATGAGAAAGGGGCATTGAGTATGGCCTCGATAACAGGCCTTTTAATGGCTGCTGGGGTTGTACATTCGTGGCTAGGCACGAACATCTGCCTTGAGAAGATAAAGACATGGATACAGGCAAATTTTCTTAAACTTATTAGCAGTAAAACTGAAGCCCTACTTGTAGGTATTCCCAATCAGATTAACCACTGTAATATAACTCAATTGACTATTGCAGAACAGCAAATCTTTGGCATAAAATTTGACTCCTCCCTAGTTTTTGACAGCCATATCAAAAACCTCTCCAAAGTGTCATTCTACCATCTCAAGAATATAACTAAACTATGCACCACTGTAACACACTCAAACGCAGACAAGCTCACTGATGCCTTTATCTCCGCAAGGCTGGACTACTGTAACTCACTCTTCACTGGGATTCCTGAAAAAAGCCTTCAGAAGCTCCACTACATACAGAACAGTGCTGCCAGGATCTTGATGACATCCTGTTCAGGGGCCTCGTTTATAAAAAGTTGGGTAGAAACCATCCTACATTTGATCTAAGATCATGTGCGTACGTGTGATTCAGGGCGAAGCACACAATTCTGGGCCCTATACATATACAGTCTTATGGGCCCCCTTCCCTCTTGATACATGACTCTCACGCATCTTTAGAATTTTTTTAATTGAATCAACAACTATACACATGAATCTGTAGTGGTTATTAGGGTAATCACTAATGAACTGCTTATACCACATTTAAACAAATAATAAAATAAAAAGATCTGTGATATGTGCTTTTTTGAAATCTCACAATTCAGCCCTCCTTTCTCAAGGGCTCCGCCTAGTGGCCACCTGTTAACTACACAGAGAGGAATGTGGCACGCACAGACAAAACACTCCATTTAAATTGTGCTGTTATGTCTGAGTCAACATACTGTACAATTACTGTGATACTTTTACTATGGTTAAATTAGGTTTGCTAGGAGTATAAAGCTTAAGCGAACATTATTTGCTTCATGTTTACTTAGGTATTTATCATTCGCAAGACATAAAACAAAGCTAAAAATGACATCTTAGTCTTAAGGCTTACTGTATTGCATAATAAAAGACAATTGAACAAGACATCACTAGTCATGTTTTATTTGCAGAACCAAGAAAATCAGCTTTCCAAAAAGTGCTAGCCTATACATTGCAGTCTGTACCATTTCAGTCCTTTTAATCTGTCTTAGATTAGCTGTGTTTGTCGTGATTAGCCGTGTTTGGCGACGAATCTTAGTGCAGGGGGGTGGACTAAACCATTTGCGCTTTTGAGAGGGGAGAGGGGAGGGGGCCCAGAGAGCCTCCAATATTTTTAACCTATTTATTCAACAATAATAAAGTAATGACACTAATTACTTAGAAATTTAAAATTGCAGACAAATGGTTTTTTTTCTTCATTCCAGGCTTTTCAAGGGCCCTCCCCCACTTGGGGCCCTAGGTAGTCAGTTCCCCTTTCCCCCCGCTACGACGCCCCTGTACGCCACCCCCCCAGATGTGAAATCTCTAAATCACAAATGATCTTGAAATTGTGCGTAGTTGAATGGTTTTAGATCTCCGCCTTGTAAACGCCCTTAATGAATATCATTAGCATATAAAGGAACTCGAATCAAAACACAAATCCTCTACTTGATAATGGCGAGCTGCAAGAAAAATAATTTTAGCAAGGCCAAAATTGAGGTCCTGTTGGCGGAGGTGCAGATGCGTGCAGGGACGCTGTTTGGGAGCCTTTCCAGTGGCTTTACCAGTAAAACCAAGTACGTGGCCTGGCAGTCTATAGCCCAGGCTGTGAATGAGGTGGGGGCAGCAAAGGTCCCCGAAGGACATAAAGAAAAAGTGGTCTGAATTAAAACTGAAGTCAACATCTCTAATAACTCGTTCCCTTCTTATTGTGTGGTTGGCGATATCTTCGAGAAGTGACAATGCTGCCATTCTTCCTCTTGCAAACCACTGCATTATTGGACATTTTATAGCCTATAGATTGACCGAAATGTTTTACACGTGTGGAACCATAATTGTTACGGTCGCGGCCGCAACTTTATTATTTTTTATGTTTCCTCGCGTTTTCCCTTCCCTTTTCCTTGTGTTCCTGTTCTCCCTGTCAGTTTCATGTTTGTGTGTGTGATGTGGGCGCAGCTTCCTTCTCGGCATTCTTTGGCTCCCTCCCTGATTACAACAGATCTGCAACACCTGCGCTGCCTACTCACCTGCCATCAATTATCATCAGCCCTGCAGTGTATATCAACCCCGGTTTCCCATCCATTCATCATCAGATCGTTGTCTCTACTTCAGTGGTAGCTACTAGACTCTTGACCTCTTCCTAATCATGATTTCACCTCCATGTTTATTTCTTTGAGTTTTATGTATTTCGTTTATTTCCTTGTGTTTAGGTTTACTTATCGCCTCCCTGTTTTGTTTGTCGATTCGTTTGTCATCCTGCCTGCCTGCCCACGGACCTGCCAGCTTGTTTCTCCACTACCCGCCCTCCTGCCTGTTCCATCAGCCTCCTTCATCTACCATCATCATCACCTACCCTCTCTGCTTGCCTGTCCACGGACCAGCCAACCCGCTTCTCTGCTTGTTCACTGTCCTGCCTGCTTGTCCGCTTGGTCTGCCCTCATCATCGCTTCCCCTACCCCAGTCTCTGTAAATAATAAATACCCTATTTCACCTTATCCTCTGTGTCAGTGTCTGCGTTTGTCCAGCCTGTGTATCAGTCATAACACCACGTACCTGGAAGAGTTGTTACTGCTTCTTTCCCCCTCCTGCAGTCTCAAGTCTGGGGTCGCCATGCAATTCCATGTGCCCAGGAGCAAGCTGTGCTCGATGGGGGATTGCACTTTCTGCTCTGCCGCCCCACGTCTATGGAATGCACTTCCCAGTCACCTCAGGGCAGCCCAGACTCTGTCCTCTTTTAAATTGGGCCTAAAACCCATCTTTTCCTTGTTGCCTTTGAATAGGTGCAGTCCGTCCTGATTCATTGTTTCTGCTTGCTTTTTGTAATTGTGTTTGCTTTGTTTTGTTCTACTGCACATCATTGTACAGCACTTTGAGATTGCAAAATGAAAAACGCTTTATAAATAAAATGTATCATTATTATTTTATGTTCGGGGATCAAATGTATCACCTGTGTTGGCAGGTGTTTGAGATGGAAATCACCTCACAGCAGTCATAATATACATTTTACCCCCAAAAAAATATTTGACCTCAACCACCAACAAGTGACTCATCTATCAATTAGAAAGTGAACTCTGTTTTTTGTATTTTATATTCCATAGTGACCACAATTACCTGATGATACACCACTCGTGTTCATTACAAAACATGCACTTTGAAGTGTCTTATTTATTATATTGTCCATGATAGGGGTAATGTGCATACGTCTATTTATAGAAGTTGTGCATTTCAGATATTTTGTTTGTCTTAATGACTTGACATTATGGATACAGTCAACTTTTATGCATTATTTGTGATTTGACCTGCATTTGATAATGCAAATAAAGCAGAGGATGATGATTATAGTGTCGTGAGGTGTATAGCAGCTGATTTTCCCCACAATGGTCACAAAAAAACACCTAGCGCACACTTAGTCATAATTTTCTGTCAATCAAATGACAAGGTTTATTTAAATAGCCAATGAAATCTCCCTGGCAGCCAGATGCTGTGTGGACCCTCCCCCTGCTGTGTGGATCATGTCAGACCTTCTTGCTCCTTCTGACGAGAGTGGCTGAGCCCACGGTGAGGCACTGCAATGTAGGAGAACTCAGGTGAGAGGCAGACAGGAAAGGGCCATGCCCACTCCAATGGGGGTCAACACTTGAGGGGGATGCATACAGATATACAAACATTTATGCAAACATAACTTCTGTAACTAAAGATAACAAATATAAAGGACAGTGTTTTTATAAACTATGATTTCTGCATAAACACAGCCACTCATTTTTAGATTGAGGAAACAGGCATGCCCCACTGCGATGGTCAGCTAATATTTCATACATTAAACCAAAAACATTAATGCAAACAGTAACGCAGATGTGACTTTCAAGGAGATTATACAGTGCCATGAAAAAGTATTTGCCCCCTTCCTGATTTCCTCTATTTTTGCATATTTGTCACACTGAATGGTTTCAGATCTTCATACAGAATGTACTATAAGACAAGGAGAACCTGAGTAAACACAAAATACAGTTTTTAAATGATAATTTCATTTATTAAGGAAAAAAGTTATCCAACACCAACTGGCCCTGTGTGGAAAAGTAATTGCTCCCTTAGTTACTCAATCAACCAATTCACCAAATTGAATTGATCATTGGATTCAATTAGAACAGACACAGCCAGGCTTGATTACTGCCAGCCCTGTTGAATGTAAACATTACTTATATAGAACCTTACCATCAATGTGAAGTAGGCTACAAGGTCTCAACAAGCAACACACTATGCCGCGATCAAAATAAATTCCGGAAGAGATGAGAAAAAAAGTTGTTGAGATATATCAGTCTGGAAAGGGTTACAAAGCCATTTCTAAGGCACTGGGACTCCAGCGAGCCACAGTGAGAAACATTATCTCCAAATGGAGAAAACAGTGGTGAATCATTCCAGGAGTCGCCGGCCTACCAAAATTCCTCCAAGGGCACAGCGACGACTCATCCAGGAAGTCACAAAAAAACACAGGACACCATCTAAAGAACTGCAGGTCTCTTTAGCCTCAGCTATGGTCAGCGTTCATGATTCAACAATAAGAAAGAGACTGGGCAAAAACGGAATTCATGGGAGAGTTGCAAAGTGCAAACCACTGCTAAGTAAGAGAAACATGAGTGCCCGTTTCACATTTGCAAAAAAACACATTGATGACCCCCAATCCTTTTGGGAGAATGTTCTGTGGACAGACGAGTCAAAAGTGTAACTTTTTGGAAGACACAGGTCCCATTATGTCTGGCGTAAAGCAACCACAGCATTTCACAATAAAAACATCATACCAACAGTCAAACATGGTGGTGGTAGTGTGATGGTGTGGGGATGCTTTGCTGCCTCAGGGCCTGGAAGACTTGCCATCATTGAAGGAACCATGAATTCTGCTATTACATTTTGTATGAAGATCCGAAAAAATTCAGTGTGACAAATATGCAAAAATAGAAGAAATCAGGAAGGGGACAAATACTTTTTCACAGCACTGTATGTGTTTTAATAACTACAATTCCAATGTAACATAAAAACATAAATATGGGCAGTGATTTGCAGATAACTGAATATTGAAGGGGAAAAAGTGGCACAACTGGTAAAGGTACTTGTTCTAAGTGCAGATTGCCCACTGCAGCCTGGGTTCGATTGCCAGCTGTGCCAATAGAGTCTGGCTGCAGGATCCACTAGGGGAACACAACCACTGCTCGGTCACATTTGCTCAAACAGTGCTAATTATATGGTCTGCCACTAGTGGTCACATCCACTCACAGAGCAGTAATCACAGGGTTATTGAACTCATACATATACAGTAAGTATGCTGGTAAATGTTCTTATAGCAGGAAGTGATGTTCTGTTTTAAATGTTCCAAATTTTCGCCTAATTTAATTTCTTGATTTTAAAGTGATTATTCAACCAGTGGTTCAAAGGCCATCGTCAGTTTTGCCCCGCCAACGAGCGGCACTAACCTCCACCATCTCTCCATCCTTGATCTCCTGTGTGTGGGAGAACTTGTCTGTCTGGCAGATGAGCTTCCCACCCTCCAGTTTGACAATGCACTGAGAAGCAGAGGAACACACAGAGATCACAGCACCATCCCTACAGGACAGAAACTTCATGTGCAAGTGAGGTCTCATGAAACCAAAAATGGGCAGAGCTACCAAAAGCCTTTCTGTAACACACTAATTTGAGCCAATCGTTGTGTTTTTCTGTGGAGAGCACAATCTTTTGATTGGTTAAAACAAGTCAGTGATTGACAGCTCATTGTAGCTTCAGCCAGCATGGGGTTCATGAAACCGAATTCTCTCACAGCTAGTGTATAGTACATAGACATGTATTATAACTACACCGGTAAGCGTTCCATTAGCCAGCTCGAGAAGTGAAGCACTAACCTCGACCTCATGATTTATTTTAAAGAACACAATGTTATATTACACTCTTAATTAACTGTAATTAAGAGTTGTCTAACAAACTCTTTCTCATTTGATACATATTTAAGAATCTCACCCAGAGATCTAGCCTTTATGGGGAAAATTGGTTCTGTATAGGACTATAAGGTAGGCTATACGATTTGAGAAATTAATAGACTAATCTCCATTCCTAAGCACCCCATGCGTGCAATAAAAGCATAGGTCTACTTATAGACTGTGTATCAGCCCCTCGGAAATCAGAAGCAAAAAGAACACGGTTACCCGTTCGGTACAAAATGGTCAATTAACCAGCTGAATTTAGCCTGCCTTAATCATTTGAAGGATAACTCTCAAACTGTAACATGCTTGCTTCTCACATTGGTTAGCTAGCTAGCATTATAATATCGTAGGCACATAGTTATAGTTGCTTCCTTGCTATATTATTAAAGTGAATTGTTTGTTATCTCGTCAGCTTCTGTCACCGTATGTAATTTTTGACCACTTTTTCATGTCATCCTCCTAGCTTTCCACCGTAGAGGGATGAGGGATAACAATTTCATCATCCTTCAAATTCAATTTGTTGTGTTCCCACTTTGTTTAACGATCACTCATTTTGGGCTTCAATGAATAGTTCACAACGGGTTTAATGGCTCACTGGAAGTTTTGCAAACATTTCGCACAAGGTATCATGGGAATGCGAAAATGTCAGTAAATTGTGGATATGCAAAGAAATTTGTTTCACTGAGGCTTCTATGGGATATTGAGCTTTCTATTATGAAAAGGGAAAACAATTGTGTATTTTCCCAAAATGTATGGAGAAAAAAGTTTAACACATTTATAAATATTAGAAAGGTTACAATCGAAGATGAGGAATTAAAATGTGATCGAGGAGTCAAAGTGATTGAACATGGCCTGGATGACAGGCCTTTTAATGACTGCTGGGGTTGTACCTTAAGCTTCTTGCCGTCCATGGTGGTGATGTCGGCCTCCTTGCCGATGGTGAACGAGTTGGTGACGGACTTGCCGGGGGTTTTGGAGGTGATTACGAAGTCGTTGCCATTCTGTTGGATCTCAGAAATGGGCTTCACATCTTTGGCCACCTTGATGACGTCCTCGGGCAGTGCTGAGAGATAGACAGGGAAACATTAGGGGGGTAAGCGCAGTTACAGGTTGCCATTGAATATATGATGTAACTTTGATATATATATTTTGTTTTTTGTTTTTGTTTGTTTGTTTCAGATTTGATCCCATTTTCTCCCAATTTAGTAGCCAATTACACCCTCTATTTTTCATATCAATCAATCCCCCCCTCATAATGTGAGTTTGCTGCCATAGCCCTGTGACCGGTAGTGACAAAGGTCAAGTATTGTCTCCTCTGAGACAGCACTCACCAGGCTGTTGACCGAACTCCGGTACTACAGAGCCAATCCTGTATGCAGCAAACTTCCTGTCAGCTTCCTTCCCCCCTCCCTGGGGCGGACAGCCAATTGGGACCCCCGGTGCGGCCGGTGGAATCAACCCCTGGTCGCAGTGGCTATCGTCAAACATTATAACCACTAGACCACCCGGGAGGCCTAACTTAGATACTTTTTTTGCATAACAAATTAATTTTGCCCCATTTTTTGTCTCCCCATATCCATCAAGCGCCCCCACCCGATCTTCTGATTTTCATAAATCAATAGATCAACTACGTAAATAAACAACATGAATCTGATCATATTTTTTGGTAGACAATAGTTTTTTTGTGGTACAGCTTCCAAAAATACACAAATACTTTTTTGAATAAAATCCAATACAAGAATCTAATCCAATTAGAATAAAAATAAATATGGTGCACTGCACACAAAAAAGCTTCAAGTGGGGTGCCGGTGCCAACGAGCTGTTTTGCTGATATCACAGAGTGGGATAGCTGATTAGGAGGCGAACAGTGAGGGGAGGAGAGAGGGCAGGAGAAGTTTAATACACTTTATTGTCATGTAGCTAACTGTAAACACACAAAAGCAGCTAACATTAGCAAGCTAAATCTGTGTTCATTAGCCAGAAAGCTGGAAATGAAGAAATTGAACAAGCTTAATCTTACTACCAGCTAGTTGGATAAATTGATGTATATCCTTATAAGCTGGCATGCTGTACAATCTCAAAATTGGCTAACAGTTACCTAATTAGCTAGCTACACTAGCTACCTGCTAGTTAGCTTCCCCACCTGTGGCACTGTCTGCATTACCAGCTAGCTAGCTGGCTAACCAGCAAGCAATAGCTATAAATATTCAACCATATAGCTTTCTACCTCAAAATAATCTATTAGGTAGGTAACATTAGCTAGCAAATTATTGAACTAGCAGTCTTCATCTATTTTTAACCTCATTAGCTAAATAGATATGTTAAGATAGGTATGTAGCAAATAAACATTTACTGTAGCTAGCTAATCCTGTCAGTTTTTTAAATTTTTATTGGAGGACATCATTATTCAAAACATTATGCTTGCCGCATGCATTAGTGTTTATCGTTCATTGTACAATTAATCTATATAACATAATAACAGTGACTGAAAGCACAACAGCCTATGTACTGCTCACATGCAACCAAGTATCCGCTGACTTTGGCTCAGCATTTACATTAATAAAAATAAATGATCAAGTTTCAACGGATATTTGAGCTGTCCCTTCCTATAACATACAGAGTTGTTGGCAATACATTCGCCCCCTGGCCCCGAAGCCAGCACATGCTGCAGGCTCAAAGGAAGGAGGCATTTGAGGGGCTACAAGCCAACTCCCCTCACTCAGATTTACCTCCTACCACAGTAGTTCCCAAACTCGGTCCTGAACAGGGGACCCACTGTGTATGCTGGTTTTTGAACCAACCATAATTGTAACCTCTGAATTGTAATTAGCTGTTCTTAATTAGACACCTTTACATAAATTCAATCATACTCACATCCCAGGACTTTTAATCAGTCAGATCAACTAATGCTCTAATTTTCTGTAATGTGATATGGCACGATTCCTCTAGAAAGACACCTGGACACCTTGTCACTGAAGCTAAACCATTTTTGGAAATTAAGAGTTCAAAGACAGAGCAAATGGCAATGAGCCCAACTTGTATTGCATTGTAACCAAATACTTTATTTTTTATATACAATCCATTCATACTGCTGGATATTTACTGAAGCAAATCAGATTAAGTACCTTGCTAAAGGGTACAATGGTAGGGCCCCACCTGGGGATTGACCCTACAACCTCTTGATCACAAGTTTCTTAACCATTATTCTATATGGCCATCCACTATAACTACTGAGACCTGCCTGACCACTGACGCAAGTACTCACAGATGGCCCTGAGGAACTCCTCATAGTTCTCCTGGACGTACACCTGCCATGTTCCGCTGAAAGCCATGTTTGCTGCAGTGGGCACGGTCCTTCCTTCACCAAAATGGCCGACGCTGGAGACAGAGGGGGATGGCTGTGTTCGTGTGGAAGCTCAGCACAATGTGGAGAGGTACCCCGTGCTCCTCATGATACTTATACAGGTATACGCGCACCCCCAAGCTCACCTAATCATTAACGAGGACTCTGCAATGTATCCCTATTGTTTGAACAACCTGGAGGTCCCTTACACAGGATCTGTTTGAATGACCCTCTCTGGGCCGACTGTGCATCGGTGCAGGCGAGACGTTCGGTTTGCCAAGGCAGGAACATTCTCTGTCTGTCTGTCTCTCTCTCCCCACTGTGGGTGAGGTCCGTGCTGAAAAGGGGTGCGCTCCAGAGTCCCCGGAGCCTTTTCTCATTAGTGTTTACATGGCACCGGACACTCAATGCGCACCCCCCCCCCCGGGGCCCTCTACGGTACTCAACGACACACTATAGCAGCTTTTACCGCATGATTCCTAGGCCCCTGTGAGTGGCACAACATCCCTGTTATCTGCTCTTGAGCTTAATTAGGCCCCCTGCTAGGTTTCTAGTCGGCTGTGGAGTGCTGGGCCCCCACGGCTCTGCTGCCATGGTGAGGGGTGGGCACAGCCATCGCTGGGATTCGGTTGAGGTGACACAGTGGGTGTCATTACTGAGACATACACCTTTCGTTGTCAAAACGCTTTCGGGGCATGTGTAATTGGACTGTCTGGTGATGACTCACCAAAGGAATACTCACCTCTTTCGGTGTTAGATTCAAACATACAGGCAACAAGAGTACATACACAATGCTTTACTGTACAGGTGACTGCCAAAGTAAAGGCAACACTTTGGTCACCCAGGAGGGACACTCAAACGGCCTCTGATGGACACTCTGGGCCCCTAATACTGCAACCATTTAATAAAGGATCCCTGAAATGTTGCCTTTATTTTGGCAGTTACCTGTATAGTAAAGCATTGTCTATATACTCTGGTAAAAGATTAATACTGTATCACACTCTAGCAAGCAAGTTTTTAATGGAAAATAATTGAATGGAAATTCATGCACCCTGTGTGCTGCTGCTATGATACCACCAGTGATAATTCTTCCACATATTTTCCCCACGCTTCCTCTGATACATTTGCACCATCTTCCAAAATCTCTGCAATTTTATCAAAACCCAGGCAAACAATGGCCACAAAAATAACCCTGAAAACTACTCCACTGTTTAACTACGGGACAGGTGAACGGCACAACGGGCATTTGGTGTGTATGAGCTGTTTGCTTTTGAACTGTGCACAAGAAATGGACTCCTGGTTGTGTAACAAGAAGTGAACCTCGCTGACTCTCCCATGGAGCCTATTAGGTAGAAGGGAATGAATGGCACAATATCCACATGTCGCAGAGTCTTTGTGTTTGAGTTGTTCTAAC
The DNA here is from genome assembly GCA_029706075.1 of Aldrovandia affinis. Classification (NCBI taxonomy): domain Eukaryota; kingdom Metazoa; phylum Chordata; class Actinopteri; order Notacanthiformes; family Halosauridae; genus Aldrovandia; species Aldrovandia affinis. Next base: position 2,647,551 of record JAINUG010000050.1, on the reverse strand, counting down.
AAATCGTGCAAAAATACAAAGGAATAATCACATAAATAAAGCAGAGACTTTTTTCATGACTAATAGCTTTTTATTGGCAACACACAAGCGAGGTTATCCACGATACGAGAGGGTATGCACCAACGATTCAGGAGCCGATTTGCAATGGAATTAACTTGCCTTACTGCACCAGAGAAAGTGCATAAATTACTTTAACAGTGATAGGCAAACCGCATGTCATGGGGGCCATGTAATCTGCTCAAAGTACACGGCGAATATGAGATTTCAAATGAAAGATAACACACAGACTAATTGGACTTTTGAACAAGGGCACTGCGAAGGAAAAAAGGCATGCAATTCTCATTCATCATCTGGGAGGGAGGAAAAGAGGGAGAAAAAAACTAACTTGTTCTTCGTGCTGAATTCTGCTTCAGGCTTTCCTCGAAGTCAGACGTCTCTTAATCCTTTTCATTATTCTTTTCTTACATATGAAAGCAACGGGTGTAAATGAGTCCCTGATGATTACTACATTTAAGAATGATTTAAAGAGGAGTTTAAGGACAAACCTCAAAAAAATATCTCTGGGGCTTAGAAGACAATCTGGCAATGGTTTGACTGGAATTTGTTTTGAAAACGAGGCAATGCAATTGAGGTTTTATTTTGAACGCGGATAATGTGCGTTTAATGTTTGCTCAGCGAGTGCTTGGATACAATGTAGGATGTATAAAAAGAACCCAGATATGGAGACGCTTACATTGCCATAACCCACTGAATTATCCGTACCTTCTTTGAATCAATTCCTTTCAACTCTTGCATAACTGGCTTTATAGCACTAGACTGTTTTTGACTAATTTAATGGCAGTCATGACACACACAAAAGTAACTTTTAAAAAGCCATTTAGCCATTTAAACTGGCTTTCAACCCATGATGATTTTTACCTACGAAAAATAAAATCTTCCAGTCTACAACCGATGCTACATCTGCCCAAAAGAAACCAAAAACTTTCGCAGCCCTTGACATGGAAACTCTGCTCTTTTAGCCTCCTTTGAGGCATGGAACTGGCTTGGGGACTCCTCCCCTCTTTACATCTCCAGGGAGTCGGACCTGGGCTTCTCGCCATGCTTGTAGACACTAACTGTCACGTGGACTGTCTCGGAGCCAAACTTGTTGCGCACTAAGACACTGTACAAGCCCGAGTCGTCCACGGTGACGTTGTTGATGGTGATCGCTGTGCGCTGGTTGTCCTTGACGATGTTGTACTGGTTGCCCGTGGTGATGTCCCGGTCATTCTTTAGCCAGAACATCTCTGGAGTGGGGTCCCCTTCTGCGTAGCAGGTCAGGCACAGCGACTGTGGCGGGTTGGGGGGCAGATTATTTTTAATGTCATTCACTCTTTAAGGCAGGGGTGTCTTATTCACCCATCTTATCCAAGAAGGGCCGGTGTGGGTGCATGCTTTTGTTTTAGCCCACACTAATACACCAGATGAAACTAATGAAGAGCTTGATTGAAGACCATGATTAGTTGGTTAGATGAAGCACGTGTTGTGCTGAACTCACACCGGGCCTTCTTGGAAAAGTTTGGACACCCTGCAGGGTAAACTGGTAGTTTAAAGACACAGGAGGCTGTTATTATTGTAATTATCGTAATTATTACTTCTAATGGTGAGTAATGGTCTGTACTGGTAAATTATCGGTGACATTAGGCTTTTACACAGAAACCCAGCTTTTACCCGGGGATTGAATCCTTGTTTTTTCCACTCATTCCACTTGTATTTTTATGAGACATGACTGCAAACAAGTGTCTAAAAGACCACAGAACAAATTTAAACTCCAATTTGTCTAAGGCGCCCTATGAATTCCGGGTTCCCCTCTTACACCAAAGCAGACCTGGGAATTGGACCCACATATAACCTGGGAAAACCCATTTATACCAAAGGCAAACTGTGGTAAAACCTGGGCCCTTAGTCCTGTATAAAATGGGCCTTTAGAATACTGTCACTGAGAGGCCTCTCTCAAAACCTCTCCCTCTGAGGGAATGAGCTATATTTGTGTGCTGGGCAACCAGCATGGGGTGGATTAATGCTTATGGTATTTGTTGCTATGATTTAGCTCTTCTATTGTTACATTGCATTCATTTAGCAAACACTCTTGACAAGACTTAATGAAGTTAAGTACAAAGTGAAGTGACGTGATGTAAAGTGATGTAAAGTCAAGTGATATAAAGTAAGGTAAAAGTACAGTACCAGTCAAAAGTTTGAGTACACCTTCCATCCGGATTATGGCTAATAGGGCACTCCTTCATTCTTCAGCAAGATAACGACCCAAAAAACACCTTGAAATTGTGCAAGAACTATCTGGTGAAGGAGGAATGTGAAGGACAACTCAAACTAATGACCTGGCCTGCCCAGTGTCCAGACCTCAATCCCATACAACTTGTATAGGACAAACTGGACAGAAGAGGCAAAGCAAAGCAACTCACAAGTGTCTCTGGGACTTGCTGCAGGAGAGCTGGGAAGACATGTCGGGTGATTTCCTGCTGAAACCTATTAACTGAATGGCCCGTGTTTGTGAGGCTGTTATCACGGCAAAGGGTGGCTATTTTGAAGAATCCAAGATTCAATTTTCAATAAAATATTCTTGAACATTGCTTTGATGTTCCTTTTGTTTATTGTTACATGTGTTTTTTTGTATTTCTCAAGTATTTACAGAAACTTATATGGTGTAAAACATAGTCAATTATGAGATAAGCCTAGTTTCGAGCAGGGGTACTCAAACTTTTGACTGGTACTGTAAATCACAAACACAAAAAAGTACCTTATGTTCCATGATAGCCACCACGTCCGGGAGGCCCTTCGTAACTCTTGCTCGGTCTGAAACAGGAAGTCGGGTTTTAATTCCCACACAGGATTGCTCAAGGGCTTGTGGAAATGCCAGTGTGTGGAAATACTGAGAGATTTACGCACAGACACAATGGAACTTACTTTTCTCAGCCCAGGCCACTTGCCTGAGGAGTAGAGAGAGAAACATCCAGAGGAAGGAAAGAATTAAGATTTTTCCAAGTTGTCATTGTCATTGTCATAAAAAGGAACTTCATAAATACTTTATCATAACTAGTCGTTCTGCAAAACCACAATCTAACATTAAGTGCTGTAGTAGACGCAAGAGAAAGTTTGAGGATACCTTTAGTCAGATGTCTTCTTGGGTAACTTGTAATGACTGCTTAACTGTGTGTAATGTGTGTGTTAGTGTGTGTGTTAGTGTGTGTGTGTGTGTGTGTGTGTGTGTGTGTTATGTGTTGGGTTGGGAATAGGGAAGATAGTATGGTTTCGAGATTTGTATACATTTTCACACCAATCGCAGATGAGTCATTCATTAGTGCAAACAATGAGATAGTGATGGTGACAAAATAACTTTTTGGGCTGGGCTGCTGGATGGCTCTGGAAGGCATCTATCTATCTTGTTATCTATCTTTCCATCCATCCATCCATCTATCCATCCATCCATCCAGTTAAGACATTGTTCCAGTGTGTGTATGAGATGGAAACATCTGGTTTAAAGAATGGCAAAAAATGTGTAAACAATTAAGTAGGTTAATTGCGTGAGCATTCATTATGCACTTATCAGGTCAAAGCCACTCTACATCTCTGATTGTGAATTGTGAATTTTAAATATTGTGAATATTCCAAATTATAAAAATACATTCTTATGGATAGTTGAATGAATTTAGCAGTTGTTGGGCAAGCCTTTCAGAAACAGTCTGGTGATGAGTCAGGTGATAGATAATGATGGAAATACATTCCCTTGTTTTATGTACTCTTGTTAGTGCTGTTACACAACAATCCTCACGATCGATTGCAGCGTCTCTCACTTACTTCAGCCTCTGGTATTCCAGCAAAGCATCTGCAAAGACTTTTAAGATCAGAAAGATAAGAAAAAAGATATTAAAACATCACAAAAAAGTCTAAATAAATCAGACATACAAGTGTATATGTATAGTTATATATGTAAAACAAAATATATAGAGAGGTACTGCCAAAATAAAGGCAACACCTGAGTAAATGAGAGATCCCTTAAACAGGTGTAGTATTGCGAGTGTCCATCGGGGGTGCCATGGCCAGTACCGATGGATAGGCCCGGTCCTCCCTTTCCCAGCTAAACAGCCACTATTAGTGAGGCTGTCTCTGACATTTTTAGACGTATAATACTGCATATAAAATGTTACTGCATGACAGTAGTGTTTTTACGTTGTCGGTTCTTATAGAGGAGGGTATGGATTATTATAAGATGGTCAGGCCTTACAGAGTGGAGTATGGCTATAGGTTATCATGTGACAGGTCTCTGTTATGTTACCTTGTCCAGACAGGTCACATCTTATAGAGGTGGGTATGGCTCTGTGTTATGTTACCTTCCCAGACAAGTCAGGTCTTATAGCAATAGCTTTAGGTTATCATGTGACAGGTCTGTGTTACGTTACCTTGTCCAGAGAGGTCCAGCGTTCGCTTGTGCGTGTCCTGGCCATCGAACATCTCCAGGGTGTACTTCCCCTTGTCGTTCTCTGTGGGGCCAAGGATCTCAATCCAGACTTTCTGTATGCTGCTGCCCACCTGTGTCCTCTCCTCCTCGTTGATCCTCTTCTCCCTGACACACAGGCGGGTCATTCCACTCGCGAAAGTTGCAAAACCCTACAGCCAAGGCTTTACTCTATCGCCTTCCACTCCATCGAGTAACCTCAATTATCAACCTCATAACTCAACCTAACAAATGTGGCTAACATGCATTCATTGTCGCAGGTTGTCTTTGGTTTTAGTAGATCCAAAGACCCTCTGATATTTCATAAACTCCCTCTGAAGACCAATGATAACCTGAAACATCATTGCACTGACTCGTCTGCAAAACAAAAAAAGCACAAAGCATGATCTTTCTACCCCAAAAGTGAACCCAACCTTTCTAATGTGGGGTCAAGGCTTCTAATTTCTTATTTGTGCATGAAGCTTTTGTGTTGGTTTTTAAGTTGACGTGTGTGAAGATGGTGGCCATTTGTTCCATTGGTAACTCAAATGTACACAATTTGGCTGCTTTGACTTCACAACCAATTCTGACTTTACAACTAATTCTGTATCAGCTAGCATATGATCATGTCCATCTTGAAACCATGAATTGGATCTGTATAACAGGCAGAGAGGAGTGAAGCCAATCACCCGCCTGACTGTAATTTAATTAATGAAAGAGGGGTTAAAATCAGGTGTGTGGGAGAGACTAGGTACTCTATTTTGTGAAGCAACAGTTTTTTTTGTTTAAACAAACCTGTTTTTTTGGGAGTTTTTTTAATTCCATATCCCAGATGTTTTTGTTTTTTTAAATTCAGTGTGGAGGGCAACAGCCAGCTTTGTCAGAACGTACATAACATTCAATGGTTGCCAAAAAAAATGAATCTGTAAATCTGAGTGGACACACAAGTAGCATGTTAAATCAGGTCAGGTTTAAGTCTGGGGCAACAGATTTAAAGGATAAATCCAACAACAAGAAAAACAAACCCAGCCCACTGGATTGCCTGGTTGTCACTGCCACCTCTCACATTGTACTGCTGAACATCAAAACCCCAGTGTTAGCAGATCATGCCTTGATCATCACTGTAATTCCCCCATTCTAATCGCCCTGTTCTGGGGTGGAGCCACCGTCGAAAGGAACTCACTTGAAGTACCAAGAGTTTTTCATGTAGCTCAGATTGTACTTCAAAGAGCAGTAGAGCTTGAAGCCCCCAGCGGTGCTCTGAATTTTCATTGGACCTGCTGAGAGAGCTGGGGGGGGGTGTAGGGTGGGTGGGGGTTGTGTAGGCCAGGGGGGGTAGGGGGTGTGTGTGGGAGGGGGGGGACAGACAGGGAAACCGAGGGAGGGAGAGGGAGTGGGGGTGGGTTGAGGTGGGGAGAGGAGAGCAGGAGAGGACAGAAAACAAATATGTGAGCGAGAGAATGCTTGTCTGTCTTTTTTATCACTGTAAAAGGCCCGTTTCCAACGGGAACCGATGACAATGTCTATTACAATAACTATACAAGCATAAAACTATTTCCAAATTAAATGAATGGCAGTGACTATACACTACAACAATAACTCTAAAGATAAGCTGTAACAATAATGATAGCTTTGTTTGGATCAGTCTCAGAACGATTTTTAGCGTCTCCAACACTAAAACGTGTCCAATAAATCACTGCTGTGCCCATGGGGAGGGTGTCTGTTGATTGACAGGTGTGTACAACCGTAAAACATGCTCTGGTGTGGATGCTAGGGAATGATTTATAGTTTAATGGTATAGTGGTTCTGTGCATGCAAGCGTGTGTGTGTGATCATGCACGCGGGCTGTGTTTGTGTGTTCTGTTCTCAGCTGGGTCTGGAGAGACCCACTAAGTGTGGAAAGCAAAGTGCCTCTCATTTACAGACAGATGCCATTATGACTGATGTCTTAGAGAGCCAGAGGGCTTTAAAGTGTCAAAATCATGTAGCCCAGAGCCGTGTGATAAGTCTAGCTCAGTGGATGACAATGGTTTTCACCCTGTGGAAGTATGTATGCCTTTAAGGTGTGCATTACTGTACAAATGTAAGGCTGGCGTACATGACATTGAACTAAATTACATACATGAAATAAATCTGAATGGTCATTGAGCACAATTTAAATTGCATTTGAATCGCTCGCGGGTTTTGTGTAATGACATCACACGCAACCAAAGTGTAACACCAGACAAGAATGTCATCTAACTGTTGATTTGTAATAGTTTTTTTGAAATGGGAGGAATGCTGGTGTGCTGTCATTCTGTTCAGGACAGTTGATAGTTGAACAATAGCAAACTGGAATTTCTGCACGTGGACATACCACACTGCTTGCACAAGTGCTTCTGAAGTTTTTCAAATTCTGCAAAACAAAGAAGAAGAATACTGATTAATTCCAAGACTTCATTTGTGAATGAGTGAATGAAGAACAGTGTCTTTAAGTGCCAAGTTACAGAACATTATTTAGTTCTGTAATATGGACTCTTGATGTATCTGTATAATGTTGAGCTTTAGTTCATGGGAGAAGCATCGGCACTCTAGGGCCGGATGCACTGGATAGGGCCGTAGTGCCATTGGCTAGGTTGTAGGCATGATGTTCATTGGCTAGGCCATGTTGTAGGCGTGGTGTTCTTTGGCTAGGCCATGTTGTAGGCGTAATGTTCACTGGCTTGGCCATGTTATAGTCGTGATATTCTTTGGCTAGACCATGTTGTAGGTGTGATGTTCATTGGCTAGGCCATGTTGTAGTCATGATGTTCATTGGCTTGGCCATGTTGTAGGCCTGATGTTCATTGGTCGGGCCAGGTTGTGACCATGGTGCTCATTGGTTAAGCCATTTTATGGGCATGGTGCTGATTGGTTAGGTCATATTGTGTGATTGATACTCATTGGCTAGACCACCATCTTGAGAGTGTGGCAATCACTGGCTAGGCCAATTGGCGTATTGGTTGGGGACGTGATGAGGCCATGTTGTCTCACCTTCATCCAGTAACTCCAGCGTGCTCACGTCCTCTCCTCTCCCATCAGACACCGTGGCCCTGTACACTCCCGCATCCTTCTTTGTCACCTGCACACAGAAGCACACAGGCCTGCTTTCAGATAGGTAAAAGTGTCATTTTCAGGAACATCAACATGGCCCGCACTTAGTGCCCCAGCACGGTGGATTTAACATGGCCTGCATCTACAGCACAGTGGAGTTAACATGGCCTACATCTACACCTCTGATATGTACAGGATATATTTGCACATCCATAAAAGTGTATGAAAAAATCTAAAAGCATGCACATATACACACATAAGCACAAGCAGACATACACACAAGCACAAAAGTACATTTTTTAACTCACGCAAAAAAGATCATATTAATTATTAAGAATTCCATAAATATTAATTCCCTGTCATTTCCGACCTAGATTAACTTAGTTTACTTCGGCTTTTCTCTGACACATAAATGCGAAACATGTGAATAAACTCTTTAAAAGGTATTTTTATATATATAGTTTCACACTATTGATACTACGGCTCTCCCGAATGCATTTTTACAGGCTTTGAATGCTTGTTGGTGTTTATGAATGAATTTCATATATTTTCAAGAACACCCAATAAAAATCATAATAATGTTTCATAATTATGTTTCAGATGTGTGATCAAACTGGTTGTGCCCCCATGATATGCCAATATCTGTTGGCATGTTTGACACTGTTTTTTTTATTTTCTGGTCATCAGTACATATTTAAAAATGTTCCCAGACAGCTGATTTCTTTGCCTTCTGGGGCCACGTGCAACATTAATCATTTATACATCTTGTTTTGGTGATGGTGAGAAACTAAAAATGTGTGCATTTAGTCCTAACTAGCTATTTGTAATTCCACAGTTGAATTAATAATAGGTATATCCCATAAAAATAGGCCTAAAATGTAGCCTATGCTGACAAAAATCGTATTGTTTCGTCGGCTTTAATTAATCAATTTTGCAACAAGTTGTTGTTGTGGGGAAAAAAATGAACCATCCGAATGCTGAATTGGTATTCGTATGGCAAGATAAGGAACAAACATCCGAATATGTAAATAGTGCAGGGCAGCCCTAATCAATACTTGGTATGTATTAGCCGGGTGGTGGAGGCTACCTGCTTGACTGTGACAATGCTAACTCCAGAAAGCTGGTCGTACACAAACTGGGTGTGCTCCACTCCATCTTTAAACCACTTCAGATGGGTGTCTTTGTTCACGTTGGTCACCTGCAAATACATCACCATGAATTGAGCCAATTTGGCGTATTTAAGTACAAGTGTGTGGCTACTGGAGGGTTTTGTATGTCATATTGTTGAGTGTTAATGAGAGAGAGTCCTGTCGATGTGTGATGAGTGTACGTAGGGACAGTGTGTAGAGTGCTACCGTGTCCTGTTAAATGTTTCATCCCGTACTGAAAAGTCACGGAAACATCGGTGTCTGTTGAATGTTAAAAACTTTATTGTGCAGGAATTTATGTGAACATGTTTTATGATATGTAACAACCCTTTGGCCAATGCTGGTTGTTTTTAGTCAAACTCAAACTGTAAACTCAGGAGACTGAACAGTTAATGTTTGTACCCGGACTGAAAAGTCACAGCATGTGTGTGTGTGCCTGTTTATGTTTGGAAGCGACAGAAAAGCCTCGAGTCTGTTCGTGTTTGTTAGTGTTTTCCCAAAAGGGTTTACCTTGCATTTGAGTACCAGCTCACAATCCTCTGTCACTGTCCAAGACAAAAACTCCAAGAAATATGGTCCTGAGAAGACACCATAAATTAGTACATATTCATCCACCAACACAGTGTCAGTTCCCAAACATTATAAAATCAGCACACTGCCAAGGGCAGGATTTGAGTTTTCAGGATCATAATTCCCCCAAAACAGACAAACATCACAATCAGAATTAATTTATTTTTCAACAAAACGGGGACAACGACCTTAAAATGTCAACTAATTTTGGATGAGGGGAACCTCTTGTCGAGACTACACTGCAGAACAGACACAGTCTCTAGAGATTGCCTTGATCCTGCCCTTTGTTCTGGCTTAGGTCTTTATTACTGAACTGGAGGCATTCATTGGACAGGAGCTCAAATCACCAGGTGCCAATCAACTGATGATAGGCATCTCTAAACCCCCAGGATTATGGAAAAAACAGGATGAGTAATGAACACTGCTGCTTTGGAGTATCCATGGTGATGCAATGAAGCAGGGTAGTAAAATATATAATTCCAGTTGCTTAAAATGGCCCAAAATCAGGATCCACAGTCAAGGTGTAGTTATGCAGCCATATTACAGCCTATGAAAGCCTCTATGTGACATGACCGCTATTTTAGTTTTGCACAGTGCTGTCCGTTACTGTGGATGTTTTGGGGTGGGGTGTCCAAAGTGTCTGCCTTGTCTCAGCCCACAAAGATGTGTGTGTGTGTGTGTGTGTGTGTGTGTGTGTGTGTGTGTGAGTGTGTATGTGTGCGTGTGTGTGTTTGTGTGTGTGCGCACCCATGTATGTGTGCATGTGTGTATGTGTGCTTGTCTGTGCACGTGCAGCACTGCTGGGTGGATTGGGGGCTGTGCTTGGGGGCGCTGCTCCCTGGACCCTGGCCTCGTTCGATCCTCTTCCTCGCTCGTTCCCAGGTCATTGTTCTCCCGGCCGGCGACCTCGTGGGTGCTCACCTGTCTTTCTCTTACAATCCGCACGGTTCGCCCGTGACCGGGCCAACGTCTGCCGGAACTCTGAGAGAAAAACAGACAAGAGGCACGCGCTCCCTCAGCCAATGAGACAAGAGCTGCACGCTCCCTCAGCCAATGAGACAAGAGCCGCTTGCTCCCTCAGCTAGGCAAACACAGCCAAACTGCATTATCTCACAGGCAATTACTACACAAGAGGGCGGCCACACGTATGACCAGCAAGCGAGGGAGAATGGCCGTCTGAATTCACGGGTTCATAGCCCAGGTCCGGGTGACTGAGATGGCTATGGCATATGGTTTACATTGTTTTCATGCTCATCAAACCATTCAGTGACCATTCGTGCCCTGAGCATGAGGGCATTGTCATCCTGGAGGAGACAGGATAGAAATGCTTCACCATAGGATGAAGGTGATTACTCAGAATGGCTTTGTATTGGCATTTACCTTTCCCTCTAAGGGGTTGAGTGGACCTAAACCATGCCAGGAGAATGCACCCTACACCATAACAGAGCTGCTAGAACTCTTCATTTACTCAAGTGTTTCATTTATTTTGGCAGTTACCTGTGTGTGTCCTCATGGTGGCCATGTTTACAATGATGGGAGTGTTCTGGGATCTCAGGGGAAGCATTCCAGATGTTTTACCATAATGTAAATGGAACGGAATAAATGGGCTGTGGGCTGTAAAATAGACTCTAAGCAATGTGCAATGCCCTTGGTGAGGGTTACAGCTCTGCGGATAATAAGGACTGAATTGTCATGATATTTCACTTTCCGCTCTGCAGCCGCAACACAGCAGCGGTAGATGGATCTGCTATTAATAATACGACAGAACACAAAATACAATTGACTTTCCTCTCCCGCCGGGGGGACTGTTCAATTTCGGGCTTCTGAAAATGCAGGTGGAAAACATAATATGGTACAATGCAGAATACGATATGCACACTAATGTAATCATACAAAGTACAGAAAACAACAACAGAAGGCAACCAATACCAATATCAATCCTGAAATGATGGAAGGGAAATGGTGTGACTGAGGGGTGGGGTGGGGTGGGAGCATAAGAGAATTGCGTTTATGGATTGAACATTCTGTGGCTGTAGTGAGACGTCTCGGATAATCGTATCAGTTCTGCCAGTCCTTGCCCAGGAAGAAAGCACCTGTCCAGCAGTCCGACAGAGTTTAGCAAATTACCACAGCAGCACTGGGAAGGACCAATCGCCAACTATTTAACCTTCCCTTAGCAGCTGATCCTCGTCCTAACTGCCTCGTCCAGAATGTCCGTTACTGCCGTGGTTCCCAACCCGCTCCTCGGGGACCCCCAGCCGGTCCATGTATTTGTTCAATTCCACCATCAGCACACCTGATTCAACTAGTTAACTATTCAGTGAGCGTTGATTAGTTGAATCTGGTGCTCTGGTGGTGGAATTGAACAAATACATGGACTGACTGGAGGTCCCTGAGGACAGGTTTGGGGACCCACTGCATTATCCAACAATTTTTCCATCTCTTAACAGCTGATCCCGACTGCCTCACCTCGACTGTCCGCTATCGGACCGCTGCGGTGCCGATTTGCAAAACGCGAATGCCTGCTAGTGGGCCGCTGTATGCGTGCCATCTGGGTCGCCACTGGAATAAAGCAGAGTCTGTCCCGCGAGGCTTACTCTCATCCACGAACACCAGGGTGAACTGGTTCTTGGCCCGCCCATCCTGAAGCTGTGCCGTGTAGGAGCCCTCGTCTGCCAGGGACAGCTCTTCGAACAGCACCTCCACCAGGCCGCCGGCCTTGTCAAAGTTAATCTTGCGGGCCTGCATCAAAAACGACACACTGAAACAAAGAGCCGTCTCGCTGGGGGAAGGTCAGTGCAGGGCTGAGGGAGGGAAGGACATCGTGGGCTTGGGTCCTGTTCTGGGTTGAGTTTAAGATCTTAGTCACTAAAGCCATGGACTTGGGCCTTTGTACCTGCAGGATCTGATTGAACCCTACGCTCCCAGTCATACTCTGCTTTCAGCAAGCGCTGACCTATTGGTGATCCTACTGGTCACATAAAAACAGGAGGGGGAAGTGCTTTTAGCTGGTCGTGCCTCGGCTTTGGAACTCAATTCCAAGCCGTATGAGAAGTGATGCTAGAATTGACTCTTTTAAATCCGTTTTCATGTGCCTATTTCTCTTAGTTTGACTTCTTGCTGATTTAATATTTCTTTCAATTCTGTTGTAAAGCGCCCCAAGATGTTTGCATGAAGAGCGCTACAGAAAATCACTTTTAACTGTATTATATTGAAGCTTGTGTGGTTTGGAGAGGAACACACTGGTGTTGGAGTTGGTGAACGAGTTTTTGGTGGGGCTGATTGACATAACGTTGCCCCACGAATGCGCTAATGGTACAGAACATCTGAGAACATTTGATTCCGCACACCGCAGGTCCTCACGCACTGAAATCCAATAGCCTTTCATGAGCTATAATTCGTTTGTTGACATTTCTCACAGGAAAATAAACAGCGAGAGTAATCAGCAGGGGAGAATGGAAACGATGAAAGCTAAACCAGAGGATCTGCCAAATGTAGCATTACACAATCACACACACCTGTACACACACACACACACACCTACACACATACACACACACACACACACACACACACACACACACACTATACACACACACACACACACACACACACACACACACACACACACATCAACACATAAATGCACACCCACCAAATGCATTTGGATCAAGATTGATGAATCATACAATGTCAGTCCTGTCACAATATTTCTACCATTAATAATGATTATTAAGAATCAGTTACCACCGCTTTCATACTTCGGTTCATAGCACCTTCTGCGTTCATTTTTAAATCAGTGCTGGGCTCTCTCATATGCTTGGCCCAGGGAGCTCAGCCCCAGGCATGCATAAGACATGGGTAAGACATGAGCAGGACTCGAGAGACGGCTCGTTACTGGGGTGCTGGAGATCTCCTTGTCGTTGAGGATGAGGTGGAGCACAGCAGCCGCCGTCAAGGGCTCCGTCTGCAGCCAAAAGCGGATCCCGCCCTTCTCCTGCACCTCCACCTCCCAGGGCGAGACCAGGGCGATCACTGTGCAGGAAACGGGACAGGGGGAGAGGATGCCGTTAAAGCCAGCCAACATGTTTTGGGCTCCCAGAACATTCCCAGAAAGTTCTGGAACGGTCTTGGAATGTTATTCAGCAATGTTATTCCAGTATGTACAACGTAATTAAAGTATGTATCTATCTATCCATCTATGCCTGCCTGTCTATCTACAACCCCTATGTCAGGGAGTATTCAATTCCTGGCCTCGAGGGCTGCAGTGTCTGCAGGTATTTGCTCCAACTACGCACTATAGCACCTGATTTCATTTTATTCGTTTACCACTAATCAGTGAAATCAGGTGGTGTAGTGTATGGTTGGCGCAAATACCTGCAGACACTGCGGCCCTTGAGGCCTGGAATTGAATAGCTATGGCCTAAGCTATCTCTGTCTCTCTCTTAATACCATACCATTTGACCTAACGCTACTGATCTACTGGTGTCATTACACCTGTACAGAACTACTCTCTCTCTCTCTGTCTGGCGCAGGGATTCTGTAGTTTTCGTTTGATCCAGAGATCAATACTGAGAGATCAGAAATTCCACAGAGCTGGTTCTGTTTGGGGAGAATAATAATCGAGGATTCTCTCATCCAATTGAATCCCTGTCATTGGGAATCATTGCCTTGTCATGGGACACCCATTTCCAACATCCCTATTTATATAATTCATGTCAAGTTCTCTGAAATAAGGGAGATTTGCCCAAATGCAATGATTTCCCATCTGTGGCTTTGTGTCAGTACACTTTAATTGTCCCTGTCAGTCACCATAATTTCAACTGTCCATGTGCCCAGTGATTTTCTTCCACAAGATACCTCATTTTAACTCTGTCCCAGATTCAATCTAGCCCAATAAGAGCTATGTCCTTAACTTTGAGCACTCAAGAATTAAATCAAGCAAAGTTTTAGTTCATTTTGTTTCAGATTCCTATTTTGAAAATGTGGAGTTGGGGGGTGTTGTAGGTGGGTGGGGGTTATTCACATAAAATAAATGAAAAATATTGTGTAAGAACATGAAAAAAAAGAAATAAAGACATAACTGAGCTTGAATTCTTACTCGGCATTATCATTTTGTTTCATGTAACAGCCCCCCCTCCCCTAAAATATGCTTAAATGACGATGTTGACTTTAAGTGAAGTGTGAGGTGCAGTAGATTGAGCCGGAGCTGTGGGAGATGGAACGCAGGCGCAGACAGGTCGATCGTGTGAACTCACATGGGTTTCTGATGTTCCAGCTCCGCTCCAGCAACCTCTCCAGGTCTGACGGAAGAGAAGAGAGAGGCATGACTCACGCTCTTACAGCCCCGATGCTTTCCCCGCAGTCAGGACTGCTTCAGGCCCAGACCTGCGTCTGTGGCAGCCTGGGCTACACACCCGGTGCGTTGTAGGTTAGAATCCCAGCAATTGTTGCACGGTCACTTGGCAGAGAACAAATAGAACCAAACTCATGACCGCCCCGGCAAGCCATATGAGCAGGCGGATACACAGCAGCCTGGATTCAATCATACCTTGCTCCACCAGGGAATCGAACCTGCAATGTCTGAGTTACAAGCCCTAGCCTTTATACTACACTGCTTACCATACAAGCATTAGCTGATGTCTTTACAAACATGGTGTTGGAGAGTTTAGGTCAACAGCAAAATGAACACACAAACTGTGGTTGTGACAAAAAAAGAAAAGTTACGCCTGCGTTTACATGTAAGTCAAATTTAAGGAGAGATGTTGATCCAGATGTTGAATCCAGGCCCCTGTATCTAACAATCAAGCAAGTCTGGAGATCTGGGCCTGAGAGGAGGGGGAGGTGGGAGGAGGGGGGAGGAGAGGGGGTAGGGAGGGAAAGGGGAGAGGAGAGCGGGGAGGATGGGGTAGAGGGGAGAGAGTGAAATGGAGAGGACAGGAGGGAGAGGGGAGAAGAAGAGGGAAATAAGAGAGGAGAGGGGGAAGAAGAGGAGGGAGAGGGGAGAGAGTAAACGGGAGAGGACAGGAGGGAGAGGGGAGGGGGAAGAAGAGGAGGGAAAGGACAGAGGAGGGTCTAGGTGTTAAAGGAGAGGAGAGAGGGGAGTTACCCTCAGCAGTGAGGTTGTAGCTGGAGGAGGCGTGGGAGCAGTCACTGATGGTCACGGTGTACAGACCCAGGTCCATCTCAGAGGCGTTGGTGAAAGTGAGAGTGGACCTGCGGACGGAAAGTGGGTCAGTCCCCTTTAAGAGACCGAACTGGGGCCCCTGGGTGGTGCAACTGGTGTGTGTGTGTTGGGGGGGGGGTGACAAGACCAGGACAGTGGGACAGTGGAACATTTTCCAATTTTATCCAAGACGTTTAATCAGGTGTAACTGTTTTAATAACAGCCTCCTGTGGGTTTTTAGAGATTTGCAGTTACCAGTTTACCCTGCAGGGTGTCCAGTCTTATCTGAGCAGGGCTGCTGTGGCTTCTGTTGTAGCCCAGCACTAAAGCACATGCTTCATCTAGCCAACTAATCATGGCCTTCAATCAAGCCCTTCATTTGTTGAATCAGGTGTTTTAGTGCTGGGGTAACAGAAAAGCCTGAAATCACACCAGCCCTTCCCGGATAAGATTGGACCCCCCTCCAGAAAGTGTTTTTACTCATTTAAGTGGTTTATGGGCTTGGAAGGTTTGGAAAGCTTTTGGACAATGGGTGGAACAGATTCTGTATGGTGGATTGAGTTTATAAAATATGTCTGTGTCCAAATGGGTCTTGTGGAATATACCTATGAAATATGAAATATGCCCTAGTAAAACACAATCAAAGGCATATACGGTGTCCACCAGTCAGTGAATCACCATTGATATTAAAAGCCCATAAATATTAATGCTCTGAAGATCTATTAATACATTGTCATAATTTCACGCTCTCTTGCTTGTTCAAAAACCTGTTGCTTTTGAATTATTTCACTTGCTCTTTCTCTCCCACTCCCTGCCTCTCATTCTCTCCCTCTCTCTCTCTCTCTCTCTCTCTCTTTCTCTCTCTCTCATTCTCTCACCTCCTCTCCTCCCCCTCTCCTGGTCTCTCTCTCCCACTCCCTGTTTCTCCCTCTCCTTTTGTCACTTTCTCTCTCGCTGTCAATTCAATTCAAATTGCTTTATTGACATGACAATATGACTGTCATATTGCCAAAGCAAACATTTAAAATTACAGATATAACACAATGACACATTTACATGTTCAGACATAAGACTGAAAGCTCTACAAATCTATTTTTCTCTCCCTCTCTTTCTCTTTCACCTGTTGTTTTTGGTTTCCAGCCTGGCTCTCCCTGCATCGATAACCTCCCTGTAGTTCTTGGCCCACACAAACTCGCCAGCTTCATTCGACTCAAAGGCCAGGAATATGAAGCCGTCATTGTCGACGCCGACCTCAATCTCCTTTGTTCCTGAAGGGAACACAAACACAGCATGTCACTCCCAAAGGGACACCAGCTCGGCTGGAACTGATGAATCTGTGTTTGAAAAACTCTGAAGGCTCCTCTTCTCCTCGGTACAAGCGTATAGCCCTCACCTGCGTTTGGGCGCAGTCACATATCACCCGATTTGACAACAAACGCTTTTTTAAGTGGAGCACTTTGTTGTGCTAATCACCCCATTCATATGGCCCTATGTGGCACCCAACGCAGCACACAGAGGGTTCTGACGCTTTACAATAGTGATTCTGACCCATTCGTCAATGAGTCGCTGCGGGAGCTAGTGTCAAAATTGTGCTCGAAATAGGTGAGTGAGTGAATCCCAAACGGTGATGTAAGTTACACCATTGAAAGGCCGCAGAACCCTCTGTGTGCTGCGTTGGTTTCCACATAAGACATATGAACAGGTTCGATTAACACACCAAAGTGCTCAATTGAATAGAGTGGTTGTGGTCAGATCAGGTGCACACATGCACTGGCTGTTATGGATTGCAGTGTGGTTAACATCATTTTTTAAAAGTATATGGGGGGTGCAATCCTCTTCTGACTGGGATAGGGAGTGTCCAAAAGTGTGACTGACCATATTAGGGTCAGTCTACCCACGATGAGGATATCCGATAATAAATAATAATTTTAAAGGGCCATATATGACAGCCACTAGCAGGACGCACCTGGTTTTGTCTGTGCTAGTATTGGCTCAGAGGGAAGAGAGGGCATGCCTACGCCCGCATCGTTGACCGCAGACACACGCAGGCTGTACGTTTGACCTGCCTTCAGCTTTGACACCTGGCAGGAAAACAACACAATCACT
>JAINUG010000050.1:2620000-2625000 GCA_029706075.1 Aldrovandia affinis | reverse complement strand
GAGATACAAACCCGTGGGCTCACATTTCAGACGGTCTCTAATAAGCCTGGATGTGTCGGATGCCTCCCGACTGCTAAACGGGATGTTAAGGTTACAGAAAAAATGATTTACATTGGCTTCACGGTACCAGTCTCAGAAGCGCTTGGAATATTACGTTAGAAACGATCAATGTGTTCTAATTTATCTCATTTAAATTGAGTGATCCTCAAGATGGGCTATATAAATGCAGCAAAACATAAATAAATACATTAAAAAATTAAAGAACAAGTCAGCTCATTTTGAGTTTGGGGTAAAGTATTGATCGCGAGGCAATTTGATGGAAAAGATAACACTAAAAGTTACTGTCATCTTCCAACAGAGGGCGCTATGAACCAGAGTTAACCAGCAGACACAGGTAAATGTGCATGCGACTCCTCTCACATTTACAACAAACAGTAAACAGGAACAGGACTGAATCCCTCTGCATTCTTCTGCAGAATAAACGAAAGCCTTTCCCTCACAGAACAGCAGGGCATTTTCAGCTAAGAATTCTTTATTCCCAGATCATTGCTACAATGTTAAGGTAAATAGTCCCCACACTTGCTGGTTTCCTGAATGTCCCTTGCACATTATTTCTATATATAGTGAAGTCCAAAAATCTGAGTCCACCACCAAGATCTGTTTGTTTCCATCGTTCATCGAAAACTAAATGTTTTACTCATGTGGTATTTATATGTCATAAAACACTGATACAAATTTAAAAAGTATTTGTTTGAGAAAGGATGGTATGAAATTGAAATACCTATAAATATTTTGTTTGCACACCATTGCCTTTCATTTCCTCAAAATGTTGTAACCCCTTATTTTCCATTTAAGTTTTAATACACTAATACACAGTGTGAGTTATTTTGGTCTTGTAACAGTCAATACCGGATATTGATGTAATTAATATGGTCCTCTATGTGTTCTCCTTGCTACTGCAGATACTTTAATCTTGAAAAAGGACACTTCCTTTGCAAAGGCTTTGCAGCTGTTTGTGATTATGTCAGCAGAGCTTAGTGAAGTACTTAGAGGTCAAATTGTTCTCCTGAGTAAAAATGTTGTGTTAGTTTTTGATGAATGATGAAAACAAACAGATCTTGGTCACGGACTCAGGCTTTTGGACCCCACTGCAAGTCAAAAGGAAGATTGCAGGAAAAGTTGTTTAATGTTATTCCGGTTTGTTATTTCAGTAAAAAAAAAAAAATGATGTATGGTCATTACAGTCATTCACATACCAGTGAGTATGCAGGCGACATGCGTGGAACATTATGTTCTGTGGCCTTTTTGGATCAATAAATGTGTTCTTTTTTTCCTTCTTCTGATTTCTCCCATTTTTCTCCCAATTTGGTAGCCAATTACACCTGCTATTTTCAGGTCAATCCCTCCTTCATAGTTCGCTGCCGTAGCCCTGTGACCGCCGGCGAACTAGGCACTCGCCAGGCTGTTGACCGTAACTTCGGCACCCCAGAGCCACTCCTGTGCGCAGCGAACGTCTTGTCAGCTTCCCTCCCCCCTCCCTGGGGCAGACAGCCAATTGCCGCCCCCGGTGGCACTCCTGACCAGAGCCGATTCTGGTGCAGCCGGGGAATTGAACCCCGGTCGCCGTGGCGACCATCGGACGTTGAAACCACTAGACCACGTGGGAGGCCACAATAAATGCGTTCCAAGGCTGTTTGGGGAACATTCTCCTCACAGCCAAGTGGGACTCCAACCAGAACATTCCCCAACTTTCTCCTTGTCAGCTCGGCTGCTCCTTATTGGCTGTATTCTGTGCACTGAAAGAGGCCAACCCGGAGCGGGCTGGTGACAGGTGCATCCGCGCGCGGCAGCGCGAGTGAGAGGATATTTGGGGGTCGGGTTCGCGAGGGGGGCACACCTTGTAAACCCTCTCTTTGACGGGCTTGACGTTGACCTCCCGCCAGGCCTCCAGCGCTGCGTCCGTCTGATCCAGGTAGTACCCCCTGACGGCGTCCCCGCCGTTGCGGGCCGGAGCCTTCCACCCAATCACCATCTCCGAGCCGGTGCAGTTCAGCAGGGCGATGCCGGAGGGCGGGGACGGGGCGCCTGTGTTGGCAATGAGAAGCGCGTCAGATGCGAAACTGTGGCTCTCGCCGTTTACCCGAACCATAAACATTACGGATAATGCAAAGAAGGGTGTCAATGGGGCCCCCCGGGCAATGTTACTGATGCGTTAGCGATGAAGACCAACTCAATTGCTTTTTATTTTCGCGGTGATAGATCTTGCAAGCAAATTCTCTTGTGGAGAGCGGCGGCAAGATACATATTGCTAGGTTGTAACCGTGCTGAAGATCTTCCGTGACATTATGTTCATTATTGCTTAGCAGACACGCATGTTCAAGGTACATTAAAGTTCATAGCTCGCACATGTATACATAGGGATGCTTTGCTGATGGTTACCTATACTGAAGTGAATTACTTTGTTCACACATATGAACGCAGTGCCTCATCTGGGAAATGACCCCCCCGTCCCCCCATCCCCGTTAATCAGTGCTGTGTTGGTTTATTTCACATTGCACTCTGAGGAAAAGCACACATTCTTAAGAACGCCCATCAATACCAAACCACTGAGTCGAGTGATGGACATGTCAACCACTGTGTCCTGCGCGTTTGGGGCTTCCTCTTTAAAAAAACAAGGGAGCATTAAAGGAACCTTTTTATTTCAAGAAAAAGTATCAAAGAACATTTGTTAATTAAATGTTAACTAATTTGAAAGTTCTTGCCTTGGGAAAACTCAATAACTCATAATTATTTTGAAAGCTTTCTGTAATTGATGTTTACAGTAGTGTTTTGTCTTGTTTGCGCCGTCGGGATGTGGCCTCGCGGGATGAAAGGGAAAGGAGGTGGCGGGGCCTCTGTGCGTGTCGTGCGTATGAGCTCAGGGCCAGGCCCTGCGTGTTCCCGCTCGTATTGGGTGTCAGAGTCGCAGTGTGCCGATGTTATCAGGCGGCGGGCCGAAATGCACGCGCGTTCTTATTGGCTGAATCACACGGAGTGGAGCGAGCCACTATTTCATAGACCCCCCCCCCCCAATCAATTCCACTACAGGGCTTGATGTAAATCAACCATGAGTAATAAATCATAGCCGCGACGCTCTAGTGTATACGCCGTCTCTCTCTGAAGAAAAGGGCTGTCGGTGTCCAATCACGCTATTACGGGAAGATATCGAGGGATTCCTGTCGCAAGGAGACCTGAGACAGATTGGAGGAGAGGGAGGGAGAGAGGGAGTGGGATGGAGATATTATATTATAATTATAGAAATATTGATGTATTTTGTCTCCTCTTATTATTATGGCTACTATTTTTGTTCTTTGCATGTGGATTCCCTTTCCTTGTTATTCTTTTCTATTATTGATTGTGCCATTAGTTGCATGCTTTGGCAATACAGTGTCTTATACTTGTCATACTATTAAAGCTGATTTGAATTCGAATTTGAGCGAGATACAGAGAGAGGAAGAGAAAGACAGCGAGAGAGAGAGAGAGAAAGAGAACAGGGGAAAAACACTAGAAGTAGAGGGCCTTGGAGAGGGAGTGATGTGTTTTTGGTAGTTTTGGGAGCTGCACTCTGCTGGTGAAAGATTCATCTGAAGGGGCTCCCCTTTGACCCCGCCTGGAGGAGATGGTAGGCCAGGGGGCCAGAGGGCAAGGCTAATGATGAGCCGAGGGAACGGGGCGAGGCAGAAAGGCAGCGAGGCGGAGACCAGCCCAAACTGCGGTCAGGGGGGCAACCGGTGTGGTGTTGGCTTTCGGCCAGGATTAATCCCGGCTCCTGCCAAACTGCATGCCCCCTGACTACCTCTCGGCCTATTGGCACGGACGGTTGGAGCGTAGCGCACTGACAGCCCCGTCCCCGGAGAGGGCTTACGTCTGTGGGTTGCGGAAATGTTGTGGAGGCGTTGCTGGGGCGTTTGGGAAAGGTTGCGCGCACACTCACTGATGGCTGGTTTGACCAGGATGGGGGCCGACTCTCTTGAGTACTCGCTGTTCCCCGCCCTGCTGACAGACTTCACCCGGAAAACATACTCCTTATTCAGCCTCAGCCCGTGTACCGTGAACCTAGAGAGGGAGGGAGAGGGAGAGAGAGAGAGGGAGGAGAGAAAGGAGGAAAGAAGAGAGGGGGAGATGCTTTCTTTAAGGCTTTGAAAATATTTGAAAATATGTCATATAAAGAGAGAGAGAGAGAGAGAGAGAAAGAAAATATGTCTGTGTTAAAGAGATGTGTCTGTGTTCCCTTCAACAGCCTCAAACGATCTACAAACATTGATGCTGATACACTAGCAAGTAACGTTACTGCTATTAGTAACTATTAACAGAATAATGCAACAACAACACAAATGTAACATGAAATTACATTAAGATATAAGTTATACATGTTATAGTTGTTGCATCGCCATTGTAACTTATGCCGCAAAACCTAACCTGCTCCGGAGTAGGTTAAGTTCGGGCTAACGGATCCAATCCTATAAAAAAGCCAACCCCTCACCAATCAGCTCTCTGGAAAATGGCCTCAGCAATGCTAGAGAATTGGTAATCAGATTTTTTTATATCAGAGATACAATATTCCCTCCATGGAGAATCTGTATCTTTGCAAACTTCTAGAGCCACATGTCACAAATGACACTCGCTGCAGCTATGCAATCACTGTGCAGCAAACTGTATATATTACCCTACGTTTTCTATCCACCGGTACATATATGTATTCTGCTGGTGATGCGGAGAACCTCAGCAAAGCAGTTTACCGCGCTGTTCACAAGGTGGTTCTCGTGCTCAGAACATTCCTTGATGTTTGTTTGTGTTTCCTGGCCATTTGCCCAATATAGCTATAAAAGAAGGCATATATGAAATAGCAGGTAGCCTCCATTAGTTGACTATAGTTATCCATAATGAATCAAATGAACTTTTCCATATTAAGTGCGGTGTAATTTTTTCATACCATTCCCAAGTGGTTGGTGCAATAGATT